>VDFB02179234.1:60202316-60229791 GCA_007258455.2 Sequoia sempervirens
GAGAGAGGGTAGATGGTTTAAGGGTTAAGGGTTAATGGTTTAGGGTTTAGGGTTTAGGGTTATGGGTAGTGATGGAACTTCAAAGTTTTGTTCTGAGTGTTCTATTTTATAAAAACAACACATGTGGTCTAATAGTTGAACACAATAAATGGACCAATAGTTGAACACTATAACTTTTTGAAAATCCTTCACTTTTAATGGGAAAATACATATTATTTATTGTGCTCACCTTTTATATTTGTAATAGGACAAACTATTAATATAAAATTATCCAATGCTTGTACTCATGGAACTTCAAATTTTGTTCCTAATGTTTCACTCATGCCCTACCTTATGTCACTAGGTTTTCATGGTGTTGGAAAATTTCTTAGAGCTGGGGTTTTAGCTTTGTATTATTCTTAAACCCTTGTGTTTACGTAATGCCTTGGTCAAGATCTATTTCACGGTTACCTTTTTTGAAGGGTTTTAAAAACATCTTATGCCCATCGTTCCATCTAGGCCTGGTCCCTTTGGTCTTAATATTTTATTTCCTTCGCGGGTTTTATTTTCCTAAGTCCTGGTTGGCCCTGTGCTGAACGCTTTTAGAAAAACTTATGTTGTTGTTTTCCATCCACCTAGTAATGTCCCCTTGCCCTTTAATGAATGTTTTATTTTTTAGAAGGATGAAATTCGCACTGCCATCGATCAAAATTCCTTCAAGATCAATGATTTCCCACCATCCCATGATCGGGAATTGTAGGATGGCAATATCGCGGGTGGGCGACACGTGTCCCATCTGTGGATCAAATTTGTACGACTAATCATCAACTGTCCTTTTATTTGAGCCATTCCCCACCATCCCGTGATGGTTGCTTTGGTTGATTGCAAAATCACGGGCGGCTACCACATTGACTGTACAAGGTGGGGCTCGAGGAAATTTTCCATCCACCTAGTAATGTCCCCTTTCCCTTTAATGAATGTTTTATTTTTTAGAAGGATGAAATTCGTGTTGTTGTCGATCAAAATGTCTTCAATATCAACGGTTGCCTGCCATCCCTTGATCGGGAATTGTAGGATGGCGATATCGCAGGCGGGCAACACGTGTCCCATATGTGGATCAAATTTGCACGACTATTCATCAATTGTCCTTTAATCTGAGCCATTCCCTACCATCTCATGATGGTTGCTTTGGTTGATTGTGAAATCACGGGTGGCTGCCATGTCGACTGTACAAGGTGGGGCCCGAAGAAATTTTCCATCCACCTAGTAATGTCCCCTTTCCCTTTAATGAATGTTTTATTTTTTAGAAGGATGAAATTCGCACTGCCGTCGATCAAAATGCCTTCAAGATCAATGGTTTCCTGCCATCCCGTGATCGGGAATTGTAGGATGGCGATATCATAGGCATGCAACACGTGTCCCATATGTGGATCAAATTTGCACGACTGTTCATCAACTGTCCTTTGATCTGAGCCGTTCCCCGCCATCCCACAATGGTGCTTTGGTTGATTATGAAATCACGGGCGGCTGCCACGTGGACTGTACAAGGTGGGGCCCGAGGAAATTTTCCATCTACCTAGTAATGTCCCCTTTTCCTTTAATGAATGTTTTATTTAATAATATATATAAAATACACTGAGAGATATCCTTCTCAAGGTGCCTATTCAATTTTTATAATAAAAATTTGATTAAAAATTAGGCGCCTCGAGAAGGATATCATAATAAATAATTTGAATTAATATATTTATAATTAATAACAATATCATAATAAGTTAACCTTACTATTAATAATTATAATAATAAAATCAAAATCATAATAAGTTAACCTTACTATTAATAATTAAAATAATAATAATCAAAATCATAAGTTAACCTTAATGTTAATAATTATAATAATAATAAACTGATTAATTTCTAATCAAGGTTAACTTATTATTAGGTTACACTTAATTCACAATAAATTAATAATGATTAACTATAAATAATTATACAAGTTATTAAATTATGTTTTAACTATAACCTTTAACTACAATCCTAACTATAATTATTATCATAATAATAGACATCTATTATTTTAAGTTAACTATAACTCTAAAACTTATTATAATGATAAGGCTAGGATTACATTTTTTCAAGGTTAGGGTTCAATTAGTTTTACAAATCAATTATGGTTATGATTAGGGTTGATTTAGGGTTAGGGTTAGATTTGTGTGAGGGTTCTAGGATCAATTAAGGTTAGGGTTCATATAGTGTTGCAATTACTATTACAATTCAATAAGGGTTAGGGTTAGTGTTGGGGTTAGCCTTCAATAATGCTTACATTTTGGTTAAGTTTAGGGTTCATTTAGGGTTAGGAATAACGTTCACTTGGGATTAGGGTTAGGTTTTAATTAAGGTTCAATTAATGTTAGGTTTTGATTAGGGTTACATATAATAAAATTGATTAAAGATAGGGTTATTTATGGAATTTATTTTTAATGTTATATAAGTTATATATAATGGGAACTTTATTAGGATTATGATTCTATTAGCATTAAATTAGGGTTGGAGTTAGGGTAAATATTAATATTTAATTACAGTTAGGGTTCAATTAAGATTAGCTATAGGATTAAATTAATATTATTATTAAGGTTAGGGTTCAAATAAGGTTAGGGTTAAATTAGGGCTAGGGCACAACTACGATTACGGTTAGGGTTAAATTTTATCATAAGTTTTTAAATTAATATATTAAAACTACCATACTATATTTAACAAATTAGTGTTAGGGTTGAAATAGAATTATGATTCAAGGTTATCATTAAGGTTTGATTACACTTATGATCAAAATTAGTGTTTAATGAGGGTTAGGGTTAGGTTTATAATTCATTTAGGGTTTATAATTAGGGTTAGGTTTGGGCTTAGTAGTAGTGTTAAGGTTATCATCACAAATAAATTTATCACCACAAATAGGAATTAAGGTTAGGGTTAGGGTTAGGGTTAAGGTTAGGGATAGGTTAGAGTTAAAATTGGGAATGGGGTTGGGGTTATCATCACAAATAGATTTATCATCATGAATAGGAGTTAGGGTTATCATCATGAATAGGGATTTTGGTTAGGGTTAGTATTAGGGTTATGGTTATGGTTATGGTTATGGTTAGGGTTAGAGTTAAAATTGGGATTAGGGTTAGGGTTATTATTATGAATAGGTTTATCATCGCGAATAGGATCAGGGTTAGGGTTAGGGTTAGGGTTAGTGTAAGGGTTAGGGTTATGGTTATAGTTATGGTTACAGTTAGGGTTATCATCATAATGGAATTCTTCATCACGAATAAGATTAGGGTCAGGGTTATCATCACCAATAGGCTTATAATAATTAATAGGATTAGGGTTAGGGTTATCATCATGAATAGGGATTAGGGTTGGTTTTAGGGTTAGGATTAGGGTTAGGGTTAGGGTTAGGGTTATGGTTATGGTTAGAGTTAGGGTTATCATCATGAATAGGATTGGGGTTAGGGTTAGTGTTGGGGTTAGGATTAGGGTTAGAATTAGGGTTAGGTTTATTGTCACAAAAAGGATTAGGGTTAGGGTTAGGATTAGGGTTATAATCTTGAATAGATTTACCATCACAAATAAGGATTAGGGTTAAGATTAGCAATAGGGTTAGGGTTAGGATTATGGTTAGGGTTAGGGTTAGGGTTATGATTATGGTTAGGGATATGTTTATAAATGATAAATATAGTAATTTGGTTAGGTTTAAAGTTAAAATTGGGATTAGGGTTGGGGTTATCATCATGAATAGGCTTATCATGACAAATAGGGTTAGAGTTAGGGTTATGGTTATAGTTAGGGTTATCATCACAAATAGGTTTATCATGACAAATAGGGTTAGGGTTAGGGTTAGTGTAAGGGTTATGGTTAGGGTTATGGTTATAGTTAGGGTTATCATCATGATTAGGTTCTTCATCATGAATAGGATTATCATCACAAATAAGATTAGGGTTAGGGTTATCATGACAAATAGGGATTAGGGTTAGGGTTAATTTTAGGGTTATGGTTATGGTTATGGTTATGGTTAGAGTTAGGGTTATCATCATGAATAGGATTAGGGTTAGGGTTAGTGTTAGGGTTAGGATTAGGGTTAGGTTTATCATCATGAAAAGGATTAGGGTTAGGGTTATAATCTTGAATAGGTTTATCATCACAAATAGGGATTAGGGTTAGGGTTAGGGTTAAGGTTAGGATTATGGTTAGGGTTAGGGTTAGGGTTAGGGTTAGGGTTAGGGTTATGATTATGGTTAGGGATATGTTTATAAATGATAAATATAGTAATTTGGTTAGTGTTAGAGTTAAAATTGGGATTAGGATTGGGGTTATCATCACAAATAGGTTTATCATCACAAATAAGGTCAAGGTTAGGGTTAGTGTTAGGATTAGGATTAGGGTTAGGGTTATCATTACAAATAGGGATTAGGGTTAGGGTTAGTTTTAGGGTTAGGGTTAACATTAGGGTGAGGGTTATGGTTAGGGTTAGTGTTAGGGTTAGGATTAAGGTTAGGGTTAGGATTAATATTAAGATTTAGGATTAGGACCTAAGCATAACCATAACCCTAATCACAATCCTAACCCTAATCCTAAGCCTAATCCTAACCCTAATCCTAGAATCCTAACTTGATTAAACCCTAACCCTAATCCTATTCCTAATTCTAACCTTAACCCTAATCCTAAACCTAACCCTAACCCTAACCCTAAACAAAATCAATAAACCTAACCCTAATCCTAATCCTAACCCTAACCCTAACCCTAACACTCATGCTAATACTAACCCTAACACTCATCCTAATCCTAACCTAATTATACCCTAACTCTAATCCTAATCCCAATCCTAACCCTAACCCTAACCCCAATTCTAACCCTAAATAAAACTAAAAAACCTAACCCTAATCCTAACTTAATCCTAATCTTAGCCCTAACCCTAACCTAACCCTAATCCTAACCCTAACCCTAACCCTAACCCTAATCCTAACCCTAACCATAATCATAATCTTAATTGCAATCCTAACCTAATTAAACCCTAACCCTAATCCTAATCCTAACCCTAACCCTAATCCTAATCCTAACCCTAATCCTAATCCTAATTGCAATCCTAACCTAATTAAACCCTAACCCTAAACCTAACCCTAACCCTAACCCTGACCCTGACCCTAACCCTAATCATATCCCTAACCCTAATACTAGTGCTAACCCTAAACCTAATCCTAACCCTAATCATATTAACTATCATATTATAATATATTAATGATTATAATAATTTTATAATTTTATAATACTATAATAAAATATATAATAAAAAAAAGTTATTTAAGATATTAGATGTTGCGCCACGACTACTACTAGCATATATATATTATTTTAATAATATTTATAAAATACACCGAGAGATATCCTTCTCGAGGCGCCTAATTTTTAATCAAATTTTTATTATAAAAATTGAATAGGCACCTTGAGAAGGATATCTCTCAGCATATTTTATATATATTATTAAAATAATATATATATGCTAGTATATAATTAATAATATATAGTAGGGGTTGAATTTCAGAGATATCCTTCTGCTTCATTTGCACTTTTATGTGAGAAATTGATTGTGGGAATAGGCCGAGAAGGATATCTCTCGACATATTTTATATATATTATTAAATATATATATGCTAGTAGCAATTGCAACAGAACATGTAATATCTTTAATAAATTATTTTTATATTTATATATTTTATATTAAATAATTATAATAATTAATATATTATAATATGATAGTATAATATTTGTAATATTATTTAAAAAAATAATATATATAACTTAATATTTAAATATTAAGTTAAAATATATTAATATATTTTAAGTATATTTATAATATTATAATAAAAATATTATATCAACAATATTTAGTTAGGATTAGGGCAGGGCTAAGGCTAAGAGACATAGCTAAGGTTAGGATTAGGTCCGGATATAGTTGTGGTTAGGGTTGTTACCATATAGTTATGGGTTATGGCTAGGAGTTAATATTGCCAATGCAGAGACAAGGCTCTGGGTACTTAAACTAGCTGCTTAGGCCATTTCTTGTTACGTAATATCTTAAAATAAATTATTTTATATTTTATATATTTCCTTTTATATTAAATTATTATAATAATTAATATATTATAACATAATAGTATAATATTTGTAATTCAATTTTAGAAAATAATATATATAATTTAATATTTAAATGTTAAGTTAAAAATATGGCAAATATATTTTTAGTATATTTATAATATTATAATAAAAAAATATTATATCATCAACATTTAGTTAGGATTATGGTTAGGGTTAAGGTTAAGAGATATAGTTAAGGTTAGGGTTAGGTCTAGAGATATAGTTAGGGTTAGGGTTAGAGTTAATATATAGTTAGGATTGGGGTTAGGGTTAATATTAGGATGACATACATGGTTTGCATCAAAATTATGGTTAGGGTTATCATCAAGATAAGCTTAGGATTAAGGTTCGGGTTAGCATGAGGAGTAGGGTTACAATAAGGTTTAGGGCCAAGTTTAGGGTTAATATATATAGTTAGGGTTGGGGTAATAATTGGGGTTAAGGTTATCAAGATTAGGGTTATAGTTATGTTTTGGATCAAGTTTAGGGTTAGGATTATGGTTAGGTTGGGGTTAAGATATATAGTTAGGGTTAGAAATATGGTTAACATTATGATGAGGGTCAGGGTTCGCATCAAAATTAGGGTTAGGGTTAGCATTAAGATTAAGGTTACATTTAGGTTTGTTGTCAAGTTTAGGGTTAATAGTTAAAGTTAGGTTTGGGGTAATAATTGGGGTTAAGGTTACCCAATGTGAGGGGTAATTAGGACCTAAGCATAACCATAACCCTAATCACAATCCTAACCCTAATCCTAAGCCTAATCCTAACCCTAATCCTAGAATCCTAACTTGATTAAACCCTAACCCTAATCCTATTCCTAATTCTAACCTTAACCCTAATCCTAAACCTAACCCTAACCCTAACCCTAAACAAAATCAATAACCCTAACCCTAATCCTAACCCTAATCCTAACCCTAAACCCTAACCCTAACCCTAACACTCATGCTAATACTAACCCTAACACTCATCCTAATCCTAACCTAATTATAATTCCTAATCCCCTAATCCTGGGTCTCCAATCCTAACCCTAACTCCTAACTCCCACCCCACCCTAAATAAACTAAAAACCTTAACCCTAATCCTAATCCCAACTCTTAATCTTTAGCCCTAACTCCTAAATCTAACCTCCTAATCCTAACCCCTAACCCTAACCTCCTAACCCTAATCCTAACCCTAACCATAATCATAATCTTAATTGCAATCCTAACCTAATTAAACCCTAACCCTAATCCTAATCCTAACCCTAACCCTAATCCTAATCCTAACCCTAATCCTAATCCTAATTGCAATCCTAACCTAATTAAACCCTAACCCTAAACCTAACCCTAACCCTAACCCTGACCCTGACCCTAACCCTAATCATATCCCTAACCCTAATACTAGTGCTAACCCTAAACCTAATCATAACCCTAATCATATTAACTATCATATTATAATATATTAATGATTATAATAATTTTATAATTTTATAATACTATAATAAAATATATAATAAAAAAAAAATTATTTAAGATATTAGATGTTGCGCCACAACTACTACTAGCATATATATATTATTTTAATAATATTTATAAAATACACCGAGAGATATCCTTCTCGAGGCGCCTAATTTTTAATCAAATTTTTATTATAAAAATTGAATAGGCACCTTGAGAAGGATATCTCTCAGCATATTTTATATATATTATTAAAATAATATATATATGCTAGTATATAATTAATAATATATATAAAATACGCCGAGAGATATCCTTCTCTAAGGCGCCTATTGCACTTTTATGTGAGAAATTGATTTAAAAAATAGGCGCCTCGAGAAGGATATCTCTCGGCATATTTTATATATATTATTAAATATATATATATATATGCTAGTAGCAATTGCAACACAACATGTAATATCTTTAATAAATTATTTTTATATTTATATATTTTATATTAAATAATTATAATAATTAATATATTATAATATGATATTATAATATTTGTAATATTATTTAAAAAAATAATATATATAACTTAATATTTAAATGTTAAGTTAAAATATATTAATATATTTTAAGTATATTTATAATATTATAATAAAAATATTATATCAACAATATTTAGTTAGGATTAGGGTTAGGGTTAAGGTTAAGAGATATAGTTAAGGTTAGGATTAGGTCTGGAGATATAGTTAGGGTTAGGGTTAGAGTTAATATATAGTTAGGGTTATGGTTAGAGTTAATATTACCATGAGAGACAAGGTTTGCATTAAAATTAGGGTTAGGGTTATATACATGTAATATCTTAAATAAATTATTTTTATATTTATATATTTTATATTAAATTATTATAATAATTAATATATTATAATATGATAGTATAATATTTGTAATTCAATTTTAGAAAATAATATATATAATTTAATATTTAAATGTTAAGTTAAAATATATAAATATATTTTTAGTATATTTATAATATTATAATAAAAAAATATTATATCATCAATATTTAGTTAGGATTATGGTTAGGGTTAAGGTTAAGAGATATAGTTAAGGTTAGGGTTAGGTCTAGAGATATAGTTAGGGTTAGGGTTAGAGTTAATATATAGTTAGGATTGGGGTTAGGGTTAATATTAGGATGACAACATGGTTTGCATCAAAATTAGGGT
Organism: Sequoia sempervirens; assembly: GCA_007258455.2. Classification (NCBI taxonomy): domain Eukaryota; kingdom Viridiplantae; phylum Streptophyta; class Pinopsida; order Cupressales; family Cupressaceae; genus Sequoia; species Sequoia sempervirens. The sequence continues at coordinate 60,211,117 of VDFB02179234.1, forward strand.
TAGGGTTATCATCAAGATAAGCTTAGGATTAAGGTTCGGGTTAGCATGAGGATTAGGGTTACAATAAGGTTTAGGGCCAAGTTTAGGGTTAATATATATAGTTAGGGTTGGGGTAATAATTGGGGTTAAGGTTATCAAGATTAGGGTTATAGTTATGTTTTGGATCAAGTTTAGGGTTAGGATTATGGTTAGGTTGGGGTTAAGATATATAGTTAGGGTTAGAAATATGGTTAACATTATGATGAGGGTCAGGGTTCGCATCAAAATTAGGGTTAGGGTTAGCATTAAGATTAAGGTTACATTTAGGTTTGTTGTCAAGTTTAGGGTTAATAGTTAAAGTTAGGTTTGGGGTAATAATTGGGGTTAAGGTTACCCAATGTGAGGGGTAATTAGGACCTAAGCATAACCATAACCCTAATCACAATCCTAACCCTAATCCTAAGCCTAATCCTAACCCTAATCCTAGAATCCTAACTTGATTAAACCCTAACCCTAATCCTATTCCTAATTCTAACCTTAACCCTAATCCTAAACCTAACCCTAACCCTAACCCTAAACAAAATCAATAACCCTAACCCTAATCCTAACCCTAATCCTAACCCTAACCCTAACCCTAACCCTAACCCTAACACTCATGCTAATACTAACCCTAACACTCATCCTAATCCTAACCTAATTATACCCTAACTCTAATCCTAATCCCAATCCTAACCCTAACCCTAACCCCAATTCTAACCCTAAATAAAACTAAAAAACCTAGCCTAATCTAATCTAATCCTAATCTTGGCCTAACCACAAATCTAGCCTAATCCTAGCTTCTAACCTAACCTAACCTAATCCTAGCCTAACCATAATCATAATCTTAGTGCAATCCTAGCCTAGTGAAGCCCTAGCCTAGTCCTAATCCTAGCCTAGCCTAATCCTAACCCTAACCCTAATCCTAATCCTAATTGCAATCCTAACCTAATTAAACCCTAACCCTAAACCTAACCCTAACCCTAACCCTAACCCTGACCCTGACCCTAACCCTAATCATATCCCTAACCCTAATACTAGTGCTAACCCTAAACCTAATCCTAACCCTAATCATATTAACTATCATATTATACTATATTAATTATTATAATAATTTTATAATTTTATAATACTATAATAAAATATATAATAAAAAAATAAAATTATTTAAGATATTAGATGTTGCACGGCGACTACTACTAGCATATATATATTATTTTAATAATATTTATAAAATACGCCGAGAGATATCCTTCTCGAGGCGCCTAATTTTTAATCAAATTTTTATTATAAAAATTGAATAGGCGCCTTGAAGGATATCTCTAGGCTATTTTATATATATTATTAAAATAATATATATATATCACTAATATATAATTAATAATATATGCCAAAATCATGAGATATCCTTCTCTAGAGCTGTGCACATGTGAGAAATTGATTTAAAAAAATAGAAGCCTCGAGAAGGATATCTCTAAATTTATATATATTATTAAATATATATATGCTAGTAGCAATTGCAACACAACATGTAATATCTTTAATAAATTATTTTTATATTTATATATTTTATATTAAATAATTATAATGATTAATATATTATAATATGATAGTATAATATTTGTAATATTATTTAAAAAAAAAAAATATAACTTAATATTTAAATGTTAAGTTAAAATATATTAATATATTTTAACTATATTTATAATATTATAATAAAAATATTATATCAACAATATTTAGTTAGGATTAGGGTTAGGGTTAAGGTTAAGAGATATAGTTAAGGTTAGGATTAGGTCTGGAATATAGTTAGGGTTAGGGTTAGAGTTAATATATAGTTAGGGTTATGGTTAGAGTTAATATTGCCACGAGAGACAAGGTTTGCATTAAAATTAGGGTTAGGGTTATTTACATGTAATATCTTAAATAAATTATTTTTATATTTATATATTTTATATTAAATTATTATAATAATTAATATATTATAATATAATAGTATAATATTTGTAATTCAATTTTAGAAAATAATATATATAATTTAATATTTAAATGTTAAGTTAAAATATATAAATATATTTTTAGTATATTTATAATATTATAATAAAAAAATATTATATCATCAATATTTAGTTAGGATTATGGTTAGGGTTAAGGTTAAGAGATATAGTTAAGGTTAGGGTTAGGTCTAGAGATGTAGTTAGGGTTAGGGTTAGAGTTAATATATAGTTAGGATTGGGGTTAGGGTTAATATTAGGATGACATACATGGTTTGCATCAAAATTAGGGTTAGAGTTATCATCAAGATAAGCTTAGGATTAAGGTTCGGGTTAGCATGAGGATTAGGGTTACAATAAGGTTTAGGGCCAAGTTTAGGGTTAATATATATAGTTAGGGTTGGGGTAATAATTGGGGTTAAGGTTATCAAGATTAGGGTTATAGTTATGTTTTGGATCAAGTTTAGGGTTAGGATTATGGTTAGGTTGGGGTTAAGATATATAGTTAGGGTTAGAAATATGGTTAACATTATGATGAGGGTCAGGGTTCGCATCAAAATTAGGGTTAGGGTTAGCATTAAGATTAAGGTTACATTTAGGTTTGTTGTCAAGTTTAGGGTTAATAGTTAAAGTTAGGTTTGGGGTAATAATTGGGGTTAAGGTTATCAGGATTAGCGTTATAGTTATGTTCTCGATCAAGTTTAGGGTTAGGATTATGGTTAGGTTAGGGTTAAGAGATATAGTTAGGTTTAAGGTTTAGGTTAGGATTAGGGTTAGAGATATAGTTAAGCTTATGGTTATGGTTAAGAGATATAGTTAGGTTTATAAATATGGTTAACATTAAGATGAGGGTTAGGGTTTGCATCAAAATTAGGGTTAGGGTTAGCATGAAGAATAGTTTAATAGGATTAGGTTTAGGATTAGCATTAGGATTAAGGTTACAATTAGTGTTTTATAACCCAAGGTCTAACACTAATGCTATCCCTAACCTTAACCATAAGCCTATTTCTAACACCAATTCTTTCACTAACCCTAACCTTCAAACCTAAACCTAAATATAGCTTATCCCTATCTTTAACCATAATTATACCCTAACTCTAACCCTAACCCTCCCTAAGTGAACCTTAACCATAATCCTAATGCTAAACCTAATTCTAATCTAATGCTAATTTAACCCTAATTAAACCCAAACTCTAATCATAATTACACTCTAGCCCTATCCCTTATCCTAGTTGAACCCTTAACCCTAATTGAACCCAAACCCTAATCCTAATTACACTCTAACCCTGATTTATCCCAAATCATAACCTTAACCCTAACCCTAATTGAACCCCAACCTTAATTAAACTCTAGCCCTGATTGAAATCTAACCCTAATTAAACTCTAGCTGTAATTGAACCCCAACCCTAACCCTATTTGTTCCTAACCCCAGTATCTCACAAATACAGGATCAAGACCTTTCCAACTTTGGTAAACCTTATTGGATAGTGATAAAAGCTACCTTATCTTTCATTAAGGTAGAAATTTTTTGTTATACAACATGCCCCTTGAAAATTGGAGATAGGCACTATAAAAAGAAGGTAAACACTAATGAAAATGGTCATTAGTATTGTGGAAGATGTGATAAAACTTTCCCTAAATGTGATTATAAATATATACTTCAGTACAAAGTGGAAGACCATACTTCATTCACTTGGATTACAACTTTTGAAGAAGTGGCAGAAGAAATTATGGGTGTAACAACAAAAGAATTAAACATTTTGAAGCATGAAAAACAAGATGATGTTAAGTTTTCACACATTATACAAAAGGTCCTTTTCAACACATATATCTAAGTTAGTTAATGCCATTTTTCTATGATATACTTCTTTGATGTTGTCAATACTAAATCTAATGATTGATGAACATTTTTGCTTTTAAATTTATTGTTCTTGGTTGATTGTTGTTATAGACAAGTTGGTATGATTTCAAATTTCAATGTGTACCCTTATATATGGGAATTGAGATAAAAAATGACACAAACAATAATGAAATCAAATTTATTGCTTTCCAAATTCATATTCATGAAAATGTAAGCATGTTTTCAAGTCAATAGGCATCTTGATAAAGATAACTCTTGACGTGTTTTACATATATTATTAATTAATATAGGTATGCCAGTTAATTAAATTATTAACTATATTTTATTTTGTATTATATTGAATTGTTAAAAGATGTAAAAATATTAATACTAAATATATAGGAAAAAATGGTTTCTAAAAATTACATATTTTTCAAAAATAAAATGTTAATATCTTTCTCTAGTTATCTCTTTCTCTCTCTCTCTCCCCTCTTTTATATCTCCTTATATAGACTATCTTTTCCATATCTCTCTCTCTCTATATATATATATATCCCCCCTATCTCCCTATCTCTATATATTTATTTCTCCATTATCTCTCTCTCTATCTCTATCTATTTTGTATCCCTTTGTTCTCTCATTCTTATATTCATCTCTACCTCTATCTATAGGAGAGATACAAAGGTGAAGCATTGACCTTCCTTAAAGATCCACCAATCTCAACACTACTCCCAACCATTTCGAAAGATTTAAGTATATATTTTATAGATTAGAGGCATGTGTCAAAGCTCATATTTACTGATGCAAAATAGGTCCAAAGTCACAAATCTGAGGTAGAGTTAGTTATAGTTTTGTAGAAAATTTCAAGTGCCACATAGAGCAAAGATATTCCAATTTTTTAGGAAGATCATGTCATCAAATTTGGTACTTCATCAACATTTGTATGTTCATCAACATTAACAAAAGCAAAGGTATGTACTTGAATCCCTTGCATTTAAATTTTTTGTATATATATAAATATTTTAATATTTTCCCTCAAATCCATAATATATATATATATATATATATATATATATATATATTAATGTGTATTTATTTATTGCAATAAACAATTAACCTAAGTAACACATTAGGAGTTCTAAAGATTTGTGCTTGGAAAAAATGCATAACAAATTTATTTGTTGGATGTCATATTGTATAGTTTAGAAAAGCTCAAAATATGAATAGGATTTGAAGGCCATATATTATGGTAGCTTACAATGCAAAAGATGGAAGGAAATCTATTATCAATTTTAATCTACAATTTAATACCATATGAAAAATCACATGTAGTATTATCTACAACTAATTCTTGACATATTAATTTTATAAAATACACATGTACCATACAATAAACTTCTCCCAAGAAAGAAACCCTAAGTGAACATTAATTGAACCCTAATTGTAGATTCACAAGTCTAATCATAACCCTAATTGTAGATTCATAACTCTGATCATAACCCTAAGGGAACACTTATTGAATAGTAGTCCTAATTGTACCATAACCCTAACTTTGAACTATAGTTGAACTCTAATCCTAACCCTAACACTAATTCTTATCCTAATTGAACCTTAACCCCAACCCTAATCTAGTTAATTTTTTTTTATAAAATTGTAGCAAGCCCATCTATACTTGGAGATTTATCCTTTTTATATATTCTAATATCCTTTACAATCTCACCCTTACTCTATATCTCTAGTAGGCCAATCATTGTCTTCCTCTTTGATTTTCCTAGGGATGACTTGTGCACAATGATCTTGGGATCTTTTATAGTCCACATTACTATCTTCAACAAAGAAAATATTTTAATAGAAAGATCGAAATTCATTTATAACCAAAGAAAGACCATTTATATGTTGATTATTCACCTAGATTGATCCAATTTCTTCCCTAGCATTTTTCTCCTTTATATAATAAAAGAAGAATTCAAAGCCTTTATCTCCATTTTTTAGCCAATTTATTTTAGCCCTAACTTTTAAACCATGAATCTTCTTAATTTACAATTTTCTCAAATTATGCTTGAATCTCACCAACTCCTCATTCAAGGAATCATGCAATTGAGATTAGATGGAGATAAAATCTTATTGAAGCAATTCTTTGATCTCCTTCCATCAAAGGCTCTTTTTTCTGCACAACCTGGAATAGGGACCTTGAGTTGGTAACATTGGAATCCTATTTTTCAATTGATAGCAGAGAATTTTTTAGCAAGATCCTATCAATTAAATTTTTTAGCAAATATTAACTTCTTATATTAAAAATAATTTAAATATTTTAACACATGCATTAGATGGACCTTTGGTTTTTGATGATTTAGAGATATTATGTATTGATAATTGTGTGATTGAAAGGTTTAACAAATATAAGTCATTTGGAAAAGCCTATGATATCTAGGTTGAGCAAGTGATTAGATATGGACTCTTTTGCATTGAAAGAGGTGTAATATTATATAAGGAAATTGAGGAAAAAAAAAGGAACTAAATAATGATCTCCAAATACTGAGAAAATAAGAATCTATCTAGAATTTAGTAATTATATATATATATACATATATATATATATATATATTGATACAAATACACAACTAAACAAAAAAATTCTCATATTTATTTTAAATGTTTGATATATATGTTATTCATTACATATTTTTTAAATTTTGTATGCTTTTGGTGGAGTTACTATTGGAAGGAGAATATATTGTAAACTATATATATTTTAAGTAAATCTATATCTTTTAGTATTTAAAAATTACTTAAATAGTTTCTGCTGATATCTTGTTTACTTTAACATACACCATAATAGAAGTTCACATGCACATCAATCTTAGAGAAAAATATATATTCATGCCCTTTTTCATTACTATTTTTGGTAAAATGATCAAAGATTATTAGGACAATGAGGATTTATCAAAAGAACATTTTCATTGAGAGAAATGTAATAACATTTTCTCATAACATATATCATCATATCTCTAATTTATCATCATGTCTCTAATCATTATTCCTATGTCATGGAATTGGTTTGGTCAGGGCTTTGATTGAGGAGAACAAAATCCTCACAATTTAGCACATTCCCTAAAAATGTTACTAAACACTTTCTATCTATATTCCCTAAAAATGTTACTAAACACTTTCTATCTATATTGAGGTTCAAATATTAGAAGATCAACACAACTAAATTCTAAACATCAATTATTTGCTAGTTGATTCTTATGGTATAGATTTATATTTGCACACTAGTTTGGTTTCTCAGACATGGATATGAACCAAAGCAATACTTTGAGACATTTATTCATGACCATCTAGGGATCTAAATGAAGATAACACAAGCCTCACAATTTAGTAGATTTTGTAATACTATGTATATTCACTCTATTATATTAATATATAAATATATAGGCTTACCGCCTTTGCTTTAAAAAAAAATGATGTTTGTAAACATTGTCAATCCATAATAAAGTGTAAATGTTAAAAGATAAAAATCAATTTCAAAAATTAATTTTTTATTAGTTGATTATTGGAATTATAGATTGAAGCTTGTAGACTAGTTTTATTTTGTACACATATTTGAACCAAATAAAAGAACAATTAATTCACATATTTAAAAGCATTTATAAAATCAAGTCCAAAATCTCTTTTAACACTTCAAATAATCAACATCTACATCTCAAAAACATCACATTTAATTCATTTAATTTAAATATCAATCATCTAATATAAAAATAATATTATTTTAAAATAAAACATAATAAACATTTTTTCATTAAAATAAACAATTAAATATAATTAACATTAATAAATATTATAAATAAGATATAATCTTTAAAAAAAGTTATTATTAAAGTTATAAGAAAGATAAATCTTTTCTATTTCCTAACAAAGAAAATGAACCGATACTTCATAATATAAAAGGAACACTCACCACAATTCATGTAATGAAATGAATGTGGGATTAAGACTAAATCCCCCAATCCAATGACCGAGCAAATGTGTAAAGTGGAAATGGAAAACACAAACAACTATGGAAGGAGAACGGGAACGGGAATGGCAAGTGTAAACTGCAACGGTGGAGTACTATGGAAACATCAATTTGAAATGGTGCGGTTAAAGAAATGCTATAGAAACGAGAGAGAGGTTGGGTTAAAAGGGCCCCACATGGTGCCAGACATCTAAGGGAGTGTACCCTTAGAGTGTGCCGGTTAAACTTGACCCTCATAGAATACCTTGCATTATGGAGCTCAATTCTCTGATATATTACTACTTATCAAATCCTTTGTAAATAATTGTAAACTTATGACTCCATTTAAGCATTTAATTGATTTTCTTGAATCAAAGCAAAAACATAGACACACAATTGAAAAAATTCTCAAAAGAAGAATGACAACTTCATTAACATTTCATTCAAAATTCACTCAAATCCACATAAGGAGAGAAAATATATTAGAATTATACATTTATTCATGCTTATAAGTCATATCTACATACAAATTAAGATAATTTGCATATATTCATCCAAAACTCAAAAATAGGCTATCTATTCTATTCCGTCCGCTTTGCTTTTAATGTACCTAATGGCACCACAGATATCACTTCCTCATCAGAGGACAAATTCTACCCATATATTCAACTCAAAACCTAGCTAGAGCTTTCATCAGTTCTCTCCCTACAAATGAGCCTTGAATTCCCTTTTATATGACAAGGGAGCAATAAGCTTCAGGCTCAAATGTAATTTCACCACAAATTCTCATTTGAACAAAATCTCCATTGCATTTGAATTTCATTTCAAAACTTCCCACACGTTGAATCTGCAAAACATTTATAGTGCATGGACTGGGGTAGCGTAAAAGAATAGGGGAACAAAAATTGTCATCAAAATCCCCTTGTCGCTATCCACGCAAAAAAACCAGGCAACTAAATTGCCACGAAGGCACCACAACAACTTCTTATTTACCTGCCACCCTGCCCTTACCAACTCTCAGACCCTGGTATACAAGCCCGCTTCTAGTTGTTGCCCAATATGATTCGAGTTATTCTGCTTGGGGTTTTAATTTGAATAAAATCTCCATTGCATTTGAATTTCATTTCAAAACTTCCCACATGTTGAATCTGCAAAACATAGTGGCACACAAATTGGGGAAAGCTAAAAGAAAAGGGAACACAAATTGTCATCAAAATCCTGGTGCACGAACTAGGGAAAGCTAAAAGAAAAGGGAACAAAAATTGTCATCAAAATCCCCTTGTCGCTATCCACACAAAAATGCAAGGAAACCAAATTGCCATGAAGGCACCACAACAAATTCTTATTTACCCACTACCATTCCCTTACCAACACTCTGACCCTGGTATACATGCCCACTTCTAGTTGTTTCCCAATACGGTAGACTCTCAGCCTCGTCTTCTTTATTGTCCTTGCCCAATATGGTTCAAGTCGGTCCGCTTGGGGTTTTAACAACCAATGGCACCATAACTATCTCTTCGTCATCAGAGAACAGACTATGATTGAAGAGAGGTAAATACTGACAGTAGTCCGAGTCAGTCTTGGTTACATCATCAAAAGTGTTGCTCATAAGGTTAATGGGCGAGTGTTGGCATCCAGAGGAGCCATGCCGCCCATACCTTATTTTCCTACCAACACTAGTAATGGAGCACACCGCCGACTGCTTGCCTTTGTCATCTACCAGTTGAGCAGCATGTCTTGGAATTGCAACCTTCTACTGCATCTAGTGGGCACAATCCTGGGCTTGTCAACTAAAGTACCTTCCTGAATAGCAGGACCGAGCTTTTGTGAGCTCAAATGAACAGACCTCCTTACTGACTTACTCATTTTCTCTTCTCAAACAAGCACTCAAACTTGATTAGACTGAACCCACAAAGTGCTCTAACTGCTACAAGAATGACACTATTAGTAGTAAATTCCACTTCTATTTATTGTACGAGGTAATGGCAACCTTCATCAATGCTTAGTAAACATGCATGTTCAAACATGGCAATTTGGTGGCGTATGTACTTTCACCATTTAACTAGAGCTACATGAGAATCCAAAGATCACCCTTCATGATTTCCAACAACAACATCTTCACATAGATTGAGATCGATGTGTCTACACAAGCAAGGAATAATTCATTAATGCTTCATCAACCTTCATCTTCCTCTTGCCAACTAGAACAACAGAGATTTACATTAGCTTTTGATCTTCATTGTCAATCTAAAACCATGGGTTATGAGCTCAATAGTGGAGATTGGGCCCCACATTCCATACAGGACACACATCTACCTTTTGCTGACCTCGCGCCAAATAACAGGGCGACACCTTAGGTCTGCGAGTTGGCGGGGTACGCTCGAGATCTTCTCCCATATCTTCGAATCTAGAAAACCTACACATTGCACAGTTAGTATTTAATGAAATGCTTTGGCTAAGCCATCGAAGACATGACCACTGGAGTTAATGGCTTAGGCTTACATCACCCGACTAAAATTAAAACCCAACTTTGATTTTAATGCTTTATTTCCTCTACAAGGTTTTATTTCCTAAGTCTCCGTTGGACCCATTAAATTCTTATCCCAACCTTAACAAAAACAAATGATTAAGCTAAGGATTGTATTTTTTGTTATAACTTTAGTTCTAGAGAATTCTTAATTACCAATTCTTATTTATGCATTTGTATACGAATCCAATTGAATGCCTTTCCATATAATTATGGAAAATTTTATTATTGCAACCCTAACTCTAACACTAATTAAACCTTGAGCCCAACCTGATTGAACTCGTATTATAACCCTAAATCTAACACTAATTGAACTGTAATTGTAACCCTAATTGTATCAAAACCCTAGAGAACTCTAATTGAACCCTAACCCTAAAATAGACAATAACCTTTACCTTAATTGAACCCTAACTGCAATCCTAGCCCTAATTTAAGACTAACCTTAACCCTGACCTTAATTAAACTCCAACCATAATCCTATTTGAATTTTGACCCTAATCATAACCATAATTCAACCCTAACCTTAATTGAACCCTAACCCTAAACATGAGTTCAATTAAGTTTAAGGTTCAAATAGGGTTAGACTTTTAATTAAAATTAGGTATAGATTCTATTAGGATTGCCAGTTGGGGTAAAAGATTAAGGTCTCTATGATAGAGCTTGGGGTTAGTGTTAGGTTCAATTGGGGCAAGGGTTAGTATTAGGGTTAGGGTTAAGGGTTAAATTAGGGTTTCATTAATGTTAGCTCTTTAGAACTCATAGTTATGTTTAGGCTGGATATGTACCAGAGTTAGGTTTGGTTAATTAGTGTTAGTTTTAGGGTTGGGGTTATGGTTAGACTTTATAATTAATGTTAGTATTGGGATTAGATTCTATCACTTTAATAAAAATAATCTTCTATAAATTCGTTCAATTTTTTTTGAAATTATATAATTTAAAATATTTTTAAATTTACCTATGTTGATATATATGAGAGATATAGCAAATCTAAACTCTATACAATTTATAGTTAACTTGACATTGTGTATAAAAAGGTTTAAGTTATGAATGTTATAATATAACAAGAGCTACAGAGCAGTGAAGTTCCTACCATAAAGTTTTAGAATAGTTTTGTTTGTATTTGTTGTGTATTGCAAAAGGCCTGGATCAAACATCAAAAATCTCAATTGAACCCATATGCTCATTTTGTTGATTGTAGAGTAGTGGACAAAAGCATTGCAATATTCATTAGACCAAGACCACAAGGTAGAGGATTAATTCATGAAGTTATTCTTGAATCCTCTTCATAGGAAACATGACCAACTAATTGGTATTCTCTTTTAGCATTAGGATCATACAAAAGTAGAAGCAATAGTTTTAATTTGCTATATATATATATATTTTATTCAAGGGGTAAACACTTTTGACCAGAGCTATGAGCTGGATACAACCATTCAACAATACCACCCCAACGGGGTTTGAACCTTTGTGGAAAGAACAACAATTACACCTATAAACCAACACACCATGCCAATACCAGCTAAATTTTCTATATATTAACCATCTTTTACTTACAAACTTTTTTTGAAAAAGGCAATTAGAAGGTGTCATACCTCTACTGCATTTAAGCCAAGATCAATTAGTATTACACTAGGTTTAAACCAATCACCATGAACCAAATTTGGCTCACCTACTATCTAGAATCACAACTAAATATTACAGACTCATCACTGTGTGAACTGATGTTTATCTAGGGTATTAATTGTTTAACTTAGACATTGATGTGTATACCCTTAGCTTCCAAATCTTCTTGTCTCATTTAAATTTTTTTCGACATCACTATCTCTGGATAAGTCATAACCAAATTCTAAGGTCATCTCTAGATGGGCATGCTCTCTGCCAAATATGATGAACTAGGGCATGAATGAGCTAAATGTGTTACATATCCATCAACATTAAATTATTTGGATGATCAAAAAAATTTCAAGAAATTGTAGACATAAAGAGAAAGATTAAATAAAAACTAAATGAGATACTCTTGACAATCTTTGTTTGGGATTTTCACTGCTATTTGGTTCTATGTTATATTATTTTCAAAATTAGAAGTTTTTTTATTATGATCAATTAGAATAGACTCTACAAGAAATGCATAAATATATTGTCTTGTGTAAGAAGCCCACGAATAGAAATAATAATTTGTTGATAAATCACAAGAGATAACTCTTTGCAATCAAATTCAAATCTCTAGATTTTTCACACTGATCAAATAATTATCGCCAATGAATCAGAACAGTAGTATCAATCTTAGTTCAATGATATATGTCAATGTTAGATTCATAATTAACAATAAATTTTAGATACTCCACACTGGACACTGAAACAAATTGAAAAGTTATCTTTATTTGCATCTCCTCTAGAAACTCATCTATCTTGTAAGTCGCACGGAACACTATGTAATCGGGCTTTGTGCCGCTAGAATTGGAAGTCATGTGCCTCTGCAAACACCGCCCATGGTGCTCGAACGTGTCGCCCCGCCCATGTCTATAATGGGTCTCTTTAACTTAATCCCCTAATTTATGAAGAAGACCCTATGGGGGATGATTAATCGAATTGAAAAAGAAGACAATTCATTATGCAATTAGTACTCCCCTGGTTGAAGTTGACAAGAGGTTTATGCAGTACAGAAGTTTCCAAGTCAACTTATTAAAGGATTTGGACATATCCAATTTGATAATCATTCCAGAATAGCAGTAAAATTTTGAGAGATTGAATGGTTCTCCTAGTGTAGGTGGATTTGCAAGGTGTACTTTACTCTGAAGTATTCTCATGAGGTCAAACACAATGATAATAAATATGAACAATATCTAAGGTATATAGAAATAAATGTCTTGTGGGCTTCAACAAGGGGTCTTTTAAACCAAATTGGCATCTAGCATGGTCATGACTCTAAAAATTAACCAATAGTATTATACCCTTTATTGTACCCTCTACCCTTTATTAAAACCCTAATTTAAGCCTAACTCTACCACTTACCATAGCTCCAGTAACCTTAGCTTCAAGTTTTATTTTATATTAATAATTTTAATCCTAACTTAACATTAACCCTAACCCTATTTTAAACAATAATCATAACCCTAATTAAACTTAATTGAACCCTACTTGGAACCTTAATCTAAAATGAACCCTAACCTTAACCCTAATTGAACCACATAAACTCTAACTCTAATTAAAACTCAATTGTAAACTGAACTAAAATAAGCCTAACTGAACCCTAACTATAACTTGAACTTGATTCTAATCATAACACTAATTGAATGCCAACCCTAACCCTAATTGAACTCGAACCCTGACTCTAATTGAACCTTGTTGTAGGGGTTAAATTAGGGTTCAATTAGAATTCTAGTTAAACCCCAATTGTAAGATTAACCAAAATAACCCTAAATAAACCCTAACTATAACTTGAACTTGACCCTAATCATAACACTAATTCAAACCATAGAAGTATGACATACCATAAAAATTCAAGTTTAACCAACACTCTTTCAACATCCAGTTTGCTTTTAGTCATCAACATTAAGATAGAACTTCTGACACCATTAAGAGAGATAAATGTTCCGACCAAATTTGTATTACATCGACTACAATAGTGGTGTACCATGTGAAAACTCTAGGTGTTAATAGTAGTAATATCTAACCCCTTTTATAGATTATGCCATTCACCTAACAATATTTTTAGATTATGACATTCTCAATGGAGATTAGGCAATCTATTGATAGACATAATCAAGGATAGTTATAAGCATGATATAATGATTTTACTCCAAATGAGAACAATGGCATGGGTACATTAGTTCACATCATCATTTGTGACATGCTCATCTAGGACTACATCGAAAACAAATTCATGCTTCTCTACATATGCTGTCAAGTCCATCTAAAGGAAAAAAAATGTTTTAGTCATAATACAACATTGTGGTCTCTAAGCTCAATGCTACTATAATTGCTTTCAAAATCTAGGGAAAACTAAGTTGCTCAAATTCACTATGTTATCCAATAGATATAAATTTTTGAAACAATTTAAGGATGATCATGCTTGAGTTGTCAAAAGATAATATTTTGATAAGATTATAATATTACATGATGTTATAGATTAAGAAGCATAATTGTACTTGTTGTGTAGCCAAATTTTTTTGAGGATGAGGTAGTTTATTTTTTATAGTTTAGAATGAACACGTGTGGATGAAAGGAATTGAGAGGAATAGAAAGAGTTTGTTCAGGTAAACATAGTTACAAACAATCTGCACAGTTTGTCAGGTTTTCCTAATTGATAAGTAGGTATCTACTTGAATATTAACTTATAAGGTTGAAAGGAATTGAGATGAATATGCATAGCTAGTTATGCTTTCCTACTTAACAAGTAGAGGAATCAATTAAAAAAAAATATAAAACAAATATTTCTTAAAAATCTATATTTGACTCAAATATTAAAATGCATATATTTAATTTTTATGTTCTTTGAAAATTAAAATTTGTTTTGAAGATAGTTTTTTTTCTAAAATAATTTTATGTGGCTCAAACCCATATTCTTATGAAAATATTTTGAAGGAAATTATGTTTTTTTTATAAAAAAAAAAATCTAATAATTAAAATAATTTTTCTTTATATTATTTCCTCTAAATTATTTTACTCAATCAATTTATTTATAATTTTTAAAATCATATACGTTTTATTACTTCAATAAATTAAAGTTTAATATTTTATGATAATATTTTTATTCAAATATTAATATAAAAAAGGAAATCATGTCAATTTTAATTTATAGAGTTATAAATATATATATTACTAATTAATAATATATAAATATAATAATTATATATATATTTATTTTAATTCAATATAAATATTTAAAATATATATTTATAGTGTGCATAAATCCATGGCAAGGCCAATGGCTTTGTTACTTTAAAAAAATTAATAAAAAATTAATTTTATTATTAATTAATATTTATTTAAAATAAATAAATTATAATATAATATAAAATATATATATTTGTCTTTACAAATATTTAAATTTATTATATATTTATATATATATTAAAATATTTAATATGAACATTTAAATTAGATATGAAAATTTAAACTTGGCTAAAACTAAACATTTTTTTTAATTGAAATGAGAAGAAAAAATCTTTAAATTTAGACTATTTATTTAATTAATATAATAAAGTTATTTATTTCCTTATTAATTATTAATTAGTTAACATTTTTTATTTCACAAACTAACATATAGTAATTAATATAAGTTGTAAATAGAAGGTGAATTATTTCTAAAACAAATATGATAGAATTTGTGATTGATTTAAATGATTAATTTATTAATATTAATTTCAATTTGATTTAAAAGTAATTACTGTTAATTTTAAAGTTGATTTTTAAAAATAATAAATATTTTATAAAAGTAATTAGTATTTATTCTAAATAATTATTGTAGTCTTAATTCATTTATTTTGCAAAACGTATCTTAGTAATTAGAGTTAGTTCAAATTTCAAAGCAATTGAAAATTTGTTAGTTTAAATATATGTTTAATAAGTGTTGTTTTAGAATTAATTTATGACAAAGAGAGGTGATTAGTATTAATTTATTTAAATTATAATATAAAAAAATAATTTACAAGGTATTCATTTATTTTAAATAATAATTAATTAATTTATATTAAAAAAGTATTTTTGAGTAATTGGTATTAATATTTTGAAAGAATTAGCTCAATTAAATTTATACAAATCAATTTAGTATTAAAGGTAATTAAAAAATAGTTGAATTTTGATGTTATATTGATTAATTAGTTAGCATTTGTTATTCAAAGTATAAATTTTATTAATTATTATTATTATTTTAATAATGCAAAGGAAAATAGTAAATAAATGTTATGTACCCAATGTGAGGGGTAATTAGTAAGTAATTTAATGAAAAGTAATTTATTTTTATAGTGTAATTTAATAAAAAGTAATTTATCGTTATAGTGTAATTTAATTTTCAAAATAGTTAGTATGGTTTACCTCATTGAATTATTGGAAATAAACAACCTAAGTTTAAAAAAACTCCTAAAAATTAGTTAAGATTCTGAAATGGAAGTAATGGAAGCGCATTAATCACTTATATCAGGTGAAATTTGTCTACCAATTAGATTGAAGAGAATTGAATTTTGAAATATGTTTTGTTATATAATTGGTATGTATACATTGATAATAGATAAAAACAAATCAAATAGAAAAAATGCTTCAGCTCTCATTGGTTAAAAAGAGAATTATTAATAACTAGTTAAGATTTGGTGGTGCCTATAGTTCCCTGGTAGGAACTAATAAAAAGATTCAAAATAATGAAATAGATTAATTACAAGTGAAAAAAATAAAAAAATTTGTTTATGGTCTTTGTGGCAAAAAAAACCTTGAAAAGTTGCGATAAAAAGTTTATGCTTCCTGAAAATCCGCCCTTATCGCTCAAAGTTTTGTAGCCAATAAAATTGAGGAAAATTAATTTTTGAAATTTGAAAAGTTAAAATCTTGCATATTTACTTTAACTATATACAACATTTGTCAAACGTAAAAAGTTGAGTTCCCTCATTTGTTAAAAATCAAAGTTATTACTAACTTGTTAAGGAAAAGGAGTCACATAGTTCCCTTCGTAGGAACTAAAAAATAAATGTGTTTTCAATGTTTATTTGTCAATTTAAAAGATGTGCCAATAATGTTGCAATCACTAATGATTAATTTTTTCTTGATGGTTAAAATGGATTGGTAAGTAAATTTATCTATAATAAGTAAATTTATCATTGATTTTTTCTTGATAAGTAATCAATATTTCATAAATTTATCTATAATTCTTATTTAATTTTTTTTTAATTATATTAAAATTATATTTTATTAAATTGTTAAAAATTTGTTGTTTATAAATAATTTTATGTGTTTTTATAATTAACTTGATATTGTGTATAAAAAGGTTTAAGTTATGAATGTTATAATATAAAAAAAAAAAATTTGTTTTCTATGTTAATTTAATGTTATGAATGTTATATAATATAAAGAAAAATATTTCTAATATATTTTTAATGCAACTTTATATTTTATAAACAAATATCTAAAATAAAAATATGATTGTAAAAAAAATACAACTTAATGAGTGAACATACATTTAAAGTTAAAAGTGAAATTATAAAACAAATTGTAGATTTATTTTATTTTTCTTCTATAAATATAATTTTTAGTTCCTGCAAGGGAACTATAGGCACCACCAGAATTTAACTAGTTATTAATAATTCTCACTTTAACCAATGAGAACTTGAATAATTTTTCTATTTGAATTTTTTCAATCTATTATCAATGTATAGATGCGAATTATATTACAAAATATATTTCAAAAATCAATTCTCTTGAATCTAATTGGTACATAATTTTCACCCGATATAAGCAATTTTGGGGCTTCCATTACTTCCATTAACGATTATTATGGAATGGTGGGTAATCCTGCATAATAACAAATCATACTTAGTATTTATCTATTAATCTTATCACTTGTATAATTCTACATTGTAACAAATCATACTTAGTATTCATCTATTAATCTTATATATATTGTAACAAATCATAATTCATATTAATTTAAAATATTTTTAAATTAAAATAGTTAAATTATATTGATATTAATATTTTTAATTTTTAAGAAGATTATAGTTTAATCAACAAATTTATATTTAAATTTTAGTCTTTTTTTAATAACTTTCTTAATTTTTAGATGTTATGGCTAATCTTATCATTCAACCTATTCATTAAATTTATACTTATATTTTATATTTTGAAATATTTATTTTATATATAATTTAGATTTTTTTTTACATTCTTTTAGATTAGTGTTATAAATTGACTATTCTTTTCATTGTTTTAATTAAAAAGAGTTAAATTTTTAATAAATAATATTTTTTAAAATAATAATTTCTACATTCTTAATACATAAAAAATGTGCTAATATAATAATTAGGTTTTTCAATTTTACCAACTAAAGGTATATATTTTTAGTTTCTATAAGATGTAGTTTGACTAAATGACTTTCCAATTTTACAAAGTAAGACTTTTTCTCTTTTTTCATTATTTTAGGTTAGTGGTATACAGTGGTAATTATTTTTATTCTTTTAATTATATTTTGATATTTTTTAAATTAATTAGAATTTGAGCTATTATGCTATACTATAATATTTATTTATTTTATTAGGAATTTTAATAGTCACTATTTAATAAGTGAAAAAAATGTGTTGCTATAAGTAGGATGTTTTCC
>VDFB02179234.1:60229891-60295955 GCA_007258455.2 Sequoia sempervirens
TCTTATCTTTTTCATTTTTCTTGTGTTTTCCTTTTGGGGATGACATAAGGCATCAAGACATTTAAGTCTCTTCCATGTTGACCTGAAAGGATTTTTCTTTGTTTATGCTCTATTTGTGTCATTCTTCAAGTTTTATGAGCATTTGGGGAATGATGATAGTTTCATGCTCTATGAAAACATTGTAGCAAAGACATACTAACCCCAAATCCATAGATCCCTTATGTATTTGTGGGGGAAACCTTTCCTTCCCATTTTATGATGCAACTTATATCGAAAACATATGACTTGGCATAGGGATTTCCAAGGAAACCTCATGTCTTAGGAAAAACATTTGGCTACTTTAAAGCAATTGCTCACAGTGATGTTGTAGCAACCACTTTAAAGTGGGGGAATACATCAATGACATCTTTCAACAAAATTTCATGGTGTGATTTTTCTTTTTTCTTTTGGTGTTTCCTCTTCTTGGTCGTTTCATTGGGTTTGATGTCATCCAATAGTGTATGATCTACCAGCATGGCATGATGCGACCGATGCATCCCATGAGTGACGATCTGACACCCTTGACTTGTCCTCTCTTGGAGACATTAGGCACAATGCTCCCTAAGAAGAAGACCATACATGAACAAAGAAAAATCCCTTTTTAACAAAAAACATTACATACATGACATTCAAAAGCATTTACAAAAGCATTACATTGTGGTGCCTTATCGAAGTTTTTAGGAGGATAACTTCAGTATGGTATGAGAGGCTAATATGATTCTCTCATTTTCCACTTCATTGGGATAACTCACCTAGTGGACAGACTGAGGTTCCACTACCCCAGAGTGAGCAACATATGTTATGGACATGCAGCCTTGTTCTACATCACGTTGGAACGATTGTGCTTGATCCTTTTGTTTTTCTTTATTGGCCTTTGACAGGGTATGGTTATGTATCTTTGTTATTGCTTCATACTTAAGTGTCTTGAATGTCTACTTTAGTGTGAGTTTGACATGGGTTCATCCTCTCACTAAAGTGGGGGAAAAATGTAGTAACAGAAAAAGTATCATTTTTCCTTATTTGGTTTGGGAATAATTATCATTGAATTAACTTAATTGTACATTGGAACAATGTTGTAATGTGTTGTACACATTCACATCATTCTAGGGCCCTTATTTTTTTTAAACATACTTTAAATTGTCCTTTGCAAAAGTGTTGTAACACACTTTCACACTTTTCTAAGGTTTATTCAATTAATTAAACCTAATGGACCCCTTTTTAACGAAATGTACCTAATGTGTATCCTATTTATGGTGTTGTAAAAGTGTTTTAACACATTTTCACACTTATCTTGGGTCCTCTTAATTAATTGTGGTTAATTAGAGTTAATTATCCCCTTTAATTTAAATTTAAGTCTTATTTGTGACACCTCCCAAAGATCTATCTCAACACCCATAATTCAAATTTCATAACATTTAATTGGGAAAAATCAAGGTCCTAGAAATTGGTGCTAGGACCCATTCACCACCTATATAGGACCCCCCTTTATCAGCATATTTCAAATGGGTTTTTAATGTTCTTTCATTCCTCGAAGGTTAGGTCTTGGAAAACAGTGTCAGGACCCATTCGCCCTAGGTGGCAAATGAGTCCTCCCTCAATGAGGACCTCCTTTTTGAATTTCATTGTGGTGGGAATTTAATAATGTTTATCTCCAGATCTGGTGTTGGCTTGAATTGTTTGAATTTTGGGGTTAATCTCTTGATTTAGTATAAATAAGGGGTTAATTCACATAGTTTCACCTAGCAAGTTTATGAGACATTCTAGCAATTCCAAAAGAGCATTATAGAGCACTTCAAGAGCATTTTCAAAGGCATTTCAAGGAAAATTATCAAAAGTTTATTGCAACAATTCAAAATCATTCCATCGTGTCTAAGGTTTAGTGCATTCATGAATGTTGTTGAGCTAAGAAAGTCGATGTAGCATTGAGGATCTACTTGCAAGCATTGTTTCATGCAAGCAAGGATATTATTCAAGGATTAAGATCTACATTCTTCATGGCCACTACATGTTAGTTTGCAGATTTGCATTACAAGACAACATCCAAGTATCAACATTGCATTATTTCATGTTTCATGCTTCAATTTCATTATCTCGTCATTTGGTTTAATTACCTACAAGGGGTTTGACTTAGGAAAACCTCTATTCACTAGCAATCAACAAGTTTTTTTTCCCTTGAGTGTGTGTTTGCATATTTACAGGTTGGAGATCAAGTGGAGAATAAATTTGGAGCAAAATTGTCAAAGTTGTCAAGTTGCAAGATTGACCTACAAAGTGCAAGAACAAAGAATTGAAGCTACAACATTAAGTATAGGTTTTCAGGAGCTAACAACCAGGAATCTGAGAGTGCACACATCAAGAAAAATAACCTAGATCTCAGTTTCAGAAACCCTAACAGGGACCCATTCGCCACTAAAGGCGAATGAGTCCTTTGTGCCATAAAAACGAGCTTCTTGCAGCAAGGTACACACCTCTTTAAGCTCTAAAAACTCCCCTAAAAGTTGCTATAACAGTTAGGCTCAATTTTTTACTAGTATTTACATCTTTTGGCCCTCATAATTACATCAATTATAGTGATTTTGGTGGAGAAATTCTAGTGGTTTATTTTGATCTTGATAAGCTCTAATTTTTCCACATCATCAATGATGTCAAAAACAACTAACATATCATGCTTATAAACACTACCTTATGTGAACTTATAATAGTAATAAATAAAGAATATCATCAACATAAGATAGTAGAAATGAGGCACAAATCAACAACACAAGATTTATGTGGAGAAACCCTTGCAGGAAAAAACTCCACCAAGAAGAGAGGTCAAGTATGCATTATCATCAAATAAATGAGATTACAATACAACCATTTCCATTCTCCTCTTTTCCTCCACCACATGGTAGCACCTTTGTACTTGTGAACAACCTCCTTATGCCTCCACCTATCATTGTTCCTACAAAGTAAAACTACATTCAATTGTTCCTCTCTAATTCTACATCCAAGACGCTGAATTTATAGACTTGTGAAGGCATCTAATGCACCAAACAAGGCAACCAATGATGACCCTTCATTCCAAATGTCCCCAACCTTTGGATTACCTCCACAAAATGTGAAAAGACACTATTTTTGGCTCCAATACTTTCCCTCCAACTTGGGCACCCAAACTTGAGAAGATAAGCATTACATTAAATGTAATAAATGATGGAAAATCAAGTGACATCTGTCACTTCTATCTAAGCATCCACTTGGAGAATACCAACAGTCACTTATTTATCATTTCATTTATCTTTTATTATCCCATTCTAGGCATCCACATGTGGGAAAAACAATATGAAATATTTATGTCCACAACCCACCTTTACCATTGCTAGTGGACCCATCACCCCTTATGAGTATATTACAAACAATGGTGAGAATTAATATTACAAAATATTTCCTCAATACACCTTGAGTGTTTATAGACACTTTCCAAGGATGTTGGAACCATGATATATGACATAGCATTTACAAGGTGGATGGCACCTTAATCCTAACAAAGAATGTAGTTCAAGGATGTAGAATATGCTAGCATATAAAAGGAATAAGATAGAATACAAGATTGTATCATCTATTACCTATGTATAGATTTTGGCTCAGACATAGAGAGGGGTAAAAGCACAAACATGTGTAACACTTTATAAAGGAATCAACCAATAGAAAAAAAAGTTTTGAACTTAGACCACATAAAAGTGGTCTTTATGTTTTGAATTTCAAAATGATGTAAAATAATGAAATGTAGAACTCTTGATGAAGTTTATTCCTATAATTTTTCAGATTTTTTTAAAATTGTTTTCATCATTTTTTTGTCAATTTAAGAATAGATATTGGAATGCTGAAAAAAAATTTAAAAAAAAGTGATGTTTAGTTGACGTCAAGAAACAAATTGAAAAAAGCTTTTTTTTCATCTTTTTTTTTTCTTCAAATAGGTAACTTCAATATCTAATGCATGAAAAAAAATCAAGTTTTGATGTATATTTTTCTCATAATAACATTTTAAAGTCAAACTTACCAAAACTCGATAGTTTTCATTTGACGTCAACTATTGTCTACTTTTTTAATCATTTTCAAAAAAATATATATCCTTTTGAAGAGGATTCTCTCATCTAATACACCATATATTTTTCATTTTTTTAATATGTTTTACTATTTTTTAAAATTCTTTCTTAAATTTAGAAGCCGACTTGCATTATTTAAAAATATATATATTAAATATAATCAGAAGTTTTAAAAAATTACATATTTGTATTCACCACTCCAAGTTCTACGAAAGGTTATTTTTTATTTTTTTTAAATCATTCTGACTAAAGAAATACTCAGTTGAAGTTGAAAGTTTCATAGAACTTTGAAAAAAGTTGAGTTGGCTACCAAGTAGGATGCCAACTAGATAATTTCTATTGGGCCATTTTCGGACGAGCATGTTCCAATCGAGAGGTTTTCAATCGAAACCCTTCCAACTAGAACATGCTCAGGCGACACTTGGTCGACTGAAATATGTAAGGCCAAAAAGCATCCATATAATTTTATTATTATTTTTTCAAGTCAAGGAAATTCAAGAAAATACAAAGGAAGACTTATTTTGAAAAAAGAAAGACTTATTTGGACAAAAGAAGACTTATTTCGACAAAAGAAGACTTATTTGGACAAAAGAGGACTTATTTTGACAAAAAAGACTTATTTTAACAAAAGAAGACTTATTTCAACAAAAGAAGACATATTTTGACAAAAGAAGAGCTATTTTTGAAAGTACATTGATCTTCAACTTATAATTTGATTATGTCACTCTTTTCATGGGTGTATTTGAAGTTAGTTTTCACTATTTTTATTTGAATATGGTTGAGAACTAGGGTTATTAGGTTATGGTGTACACATACAAGGACCCATAATTTTGGATCATTCAGGCGCACCTACAAACTTGTACTATGAAATTTGTAAAAATATGCTTAACTTCACCTAGTGTGTTTTAGATAATCATTACAAATTTTAGATAAATATCTTCTTGAGGCATTAGTCATGTCCTCATTTTATGTGGTTTTGTACAATCATGTTTTCCCTTGTACCTCTTCTCTTCTCTACTTTTCATTTATTTCTCATGTGCGGGTTTCATCTCTTGGTTTTGTGCATAACTCCTTCCTTGTAACATGATCTACTCTCGTGTGTTCAAGTTATCCTTCTACATAATGTTCCTTATCCAACCTATTGTTCCCCTACATCAAACTCCTTCGGTGTGAAATAATACATGAATCCTTATTTGAACAAATGAGATGAAGTGCTAGTTTCATGCTCTTCAAAGTTCATCAAGATTGTCTCATCCTTCCCTAGACACTCATACTTTATCATGATTAATATGTTCTTTCCTTCTTTTTTTCCTCAGTCTCACCTATTGTGCCCCTACATCAAACTCCTTCGGTGTGAAATAATACATGAATCCTTATTTGAACAAATGAGATGAAGTGCTAGTTTCATGCTCTTCAAAGTTCATCAAGATTGTCTCATCCTTCCCTAGACACTCATACTTTATCATGATTAATATGTTCTTTCCTTCTTTTTTTCCTCAGTCTCACCTACATGGCATACACTAACTGAACCTCTATCCAAGTCCATTTCCTTTAATTGTTCTCGATTTTTCGCTATGAGATCATATCTTGTTTTCTCCCCTTTGACCTTCTTCTCCATCCTTACTCCTTCCTTTGTCCAACCTCCTTTACTAGGGTTTGAACACTTCACTTATATACCTCTTTTCTCTTTGATGTATTTTGTGGACACCTTTGTACCTTCTTTAGGTAGAACTTCCTCTATGTTAGTAAACTTTTATTAGGTTCCAGTAGTTCTTGTAGCACTTATGTGTTCCATTCTCCTTCCCCATTTCTCTTTGTTGAGGATCTTCTTGCATTCTCTTTTATTCGCATGCCCACTCACTCAATTTCTTGGGATACATTCCTACTAATCTCCATCTCCCATTCACCCATTTCTTCGGAATCATGGTTGCCACCATTTTTGCATGCATGTCTTCCAAGGCACTCCCTACTAAATCGAAGAAAAATCCACTTTTGATTATACAAGGTCATTAGACCACCCAACATCTAGAGGAGAGTTGAGTAAAGGTAGCAAGAGCCTTCCAACTAATCATCCCCTAGTCACTACTAGTTAAGATATATAAGCCCCTCCTAAAGCCACACCAAACCATACTCAAACTCAAACAAAACTAGTGCCTACATCTCCCCTCATCTACCTTAATTCTTCTATTTTCATAATGAAACATAGGATACAAATGCTATTGTCTTCTTATCTCGCACAAACCTCTCACCATCAACTATTGAGCAAAGAAAAAATAGTGTTAGCAATGACTAAAGTAAAAATTAAACATGGGTTCGTCTCATTTAATATGATGGATGTCCACGTCTCTACTCAACAGTCCTCACCAAACATGTGTTAGTCTCATTTAATAGTTAAGGGTGCCATGCTATTGCACATGGATGCCATATCATCCTTCACCATCCAATTATGTTTTTTAATTCTCTATTCCCATTTCATATCTCCCTCCAAACACTATTGTCAACCCATTGACATCCTTTCACTAAAACACAAACCTAGACCAGTTCAAATCACCTCAAATCTAATACTAGACCAATCAATTGTAAACAAAACTACTCTTGAAACCAAAACACCTAGTTACATAATATGGTGAAATGCAAGAACTTTCCCTCATCACAAACTCTCAACCAAATACACAAAATACAATTTACCACAAATTCTTAACTTCCTAGACACAATGCAATTTTTTCATGATGCCCCTACATCAAAGGGAGATGTAAAGGCAAAGAGTAAAGTTAACAAGTTTCACGGAGGGAGGTAGAGAGGTCATTAGAAAGGATGATGAATAAAGGGTGAGGAAAAGTGAGTGAGTGAGGTTAAGGAGGGAGGCAAGACAATGGGAAAGGGAGAAGATGAATGGGGTTAGAGAGGAAGAGATGTTGTAGAGGGAGGAGGAAGAGTATATGGAGTTAGGGAGGGAGCAAAGGAGAGAGGAGGTGGGGGAAAAGAAAGTGAATGGGATTTAAGGTTTAGGATTAATAGAGTTTAGGGAATGGGGGAGGGGGATAAGTAGTTAGAAAGGGAGGAAGCAAGGGATAGAATGGGAGAGGGAAAGAAGGTGAAAGAGTTTAGTAAGGGAAAGTGGGGATAGAAAGACCATGAATGGAGTTGAGGGAGAGAACTCAAAGATATAGAAGGTTATAAAGGCAGTGTGTCTAAGAGAGAGGGGGTGGCATTAAGAATGGATAGAGGGAGAGTGAGGTAGAGAGGGTCAAATTGGTCAAAACATTGTAAATGAAGCACATTTTGGTTAAATTTGGTCAATCTTACTCAAACTTCTCTTTGGTCAAGTTTAATTAAATTACAACAATTTAGACAAATGGTCAAATAGACAAATTTGTCAAGCTTGATCAGCCTTGGATAAATATCACACTTTTCCAAATTGCTCAAATTAATCAACTTTATGAAATTTAGTTAAAATTAATTCTTAATTAAACTCAAATTCAAACATAGTCCAACTTAAACAAATTTATCAAATTACTCAATTAAATTGGTAGTAACTAAGTATAGCATTTTTGCACCAATATTTTGAACCACCCTCTATGATCCATCATGTTCATCCTCTTCCTAATGATGCATTCAGGCCCTAATCCTCTTCCTAATGATGCATTTGGGCCCTAATGGCACAATTGGCTCTCTTCACATGCCTTGGCCAAAGATGCATTCAGGCCCTAATCCTTAACTAAGTCAACCTTAGCATTCTCCTCAAACAAACTATTCATAATCGTAGGAAATTTGTTGCTTATGCTAATCAAAATGAATCTATTTGGTTGAAACTCATAACTCGTTTCATTGTTCACCTATCTCATAAATGGTTGTCGGAAAATTCACCGCCAAGACAAATTCATCTCACAGAAAATTCACCACCAGCAATTCATGTCATATACAATTAGAACATTTGATTTATGATAATAAAAATGAAAACGTTTTTCAATATATTTTATTTTATTCTTGTAAACCAATTATACAACAATATCAGTCATCTCTATTATTAATGCAGTGGAAATTATTCTTTTGCAAAAAAATCTCAATGTCTTTGAATTATATATTAAAAAATGTTAATGTGATTAATTATTCACGACGATGAATTGCTGGTGGTGATGAATTTGTCATGGTGGTGAATTGTTGGCGATGAATTGTGAACATGGTTAAAATCCTTGATTGTGCCATACTCCAGCACAATGTCACAACTACCAATAGGAAGAATAATCCACTGTAGATACATTCTCATCATTTGTTCTAAGCGATTAAGGCGCGTCAACGTGATAAGTGCAACCACAATCCAAAATAAACTCAAGTTGCATGTCTAAGCATGAAAAACATGATAGGTATGAGATACAGTTACATTAATCTTACTCTTTTCTATGTGCTTCCCATGGTGATTCTAGAGTTTTTTGACCTCTTCCTTAAAATCCCTCATCTTTTCATATTAGCCATCTTCAGAATTTCGACGCTTGCCACAATAGGTGCATTTTTTTCCTTCTTGTTCCCCACCTTATGACCATCATGAGAACTTGTACTCATTATCACTACTTCCTCAATCTTCCGTCATTAGATGCTTCTGTCTTGTTTTATCTTGAAAATACTTGTGTCTTGTTTTATCTTGAAAATAAACTTCTTGCCCCTACACAAATGAACTTCCTACTTTCAACCAAGTGCACTTCTTGCTGAGCTTCTCCTGTTCTCTAACCATAAGGAGTAGAATCAAACAAAATATTGTCTTCCTCTCTTCCTGCACGCTGGCCCTCTCTGAGAGGAATGTGGAGAGACGCATCATAAGGCAGCAGCAAGCTTTCAGGAACAAATTATCACATTGTCCTTCCTATACTCCTCGCAGCTTGTGGATCTAAATCAAAGTTTCAATATATCACAAATCAAGTGTGAAATAGACCACATAAATGTCCAATAAAGACTTTGATTCAGACTGTCCCAAAAAAGATTTTAAACTGGAAAGATTCTTCAATGACATGTTTTTAGTTAAGAACACATTCTAACATTATTCCGCTTCGGTAGTGTCATGCAGTCACATCCCAGCTAGATTTAAGTGGGTAAACTGGGAATAAAATTTACTTTGCTCTAGCCAAATCAATAACAGCCCATTTTCTTTACCTTCAGTCTGACAACAACTGAAACCTCATGTTATGGTCTTATGGTCCCCATACGTTGTATGATCATGGAAGCTATATTTCCCTTCTTAGTTAAAAAATAAAATTCATTATAATATACTGAATTTTATAATAGTATCTTGAACTTAAATACACAATTTCTGCTAAATACGCTTAACTCATTTTTTTATGAACATGTTGAGTTTACAACATTGTTTGTCAACATGGAACTTTTGCACCACGTATAGTGTGCTGACTGAACAAATCAGATTTGATTTTTTTTTTTTACTTCAATAATTTACATTCTCGTATACTTGATCATTCTATCTTTTGAACATCTTCTGAATGTATGACTTCATGTGCTACCTTCAATCCCGAAGGATATCAAAAGTAATGACAATTGACCTCAAGCAAATCAAGCAAGGGAATCAAGATTCAAAACAATCTCTCAGCAGCATGAAAGTCACAAAAACTAAAAGACGATTTTAGATGCGATAAATTCCTTTCTTTTTCCTCCATTCCTTCTTTCCATGGATTGGCAAGATGATGTCAAGATTGACGATTTCCATCTGTCATATTAGGTTTCCCAACATCATCAATTGGATTTCTCTCCGTCCAGACATTTGCATCCCCGTATCCCAAATCAAAAAGCTGATCTAGAATATCATCATCAGCTGGCTCTAATGCCCAATTAAAAAGCTGCAATAGCCAGAGATTGTCAGAGCTGTATAGAGAGACTAAAACTTGTTATAGAAATTTCTTTGTAGATTTTTCGAATGACTTCTAAAACAAAAAGATATTTTCAGAAAATTATAATTTCACTATACCTGCCTCGCTGATGCCCTATTCTCTGGATTGCAATCTGGGCTGATTCCAATGCCTTGCAACCCCAATTGGCTAACAGGAAAAGCACAAACCCTGACCTGCATCAAAATGCCAACTACTTAATATAGTATAAAAATACCATGTGATGGCCTGTTAATGATCAGATAATAGATTAGGATGGAAAATAGTTTATCGTGTCATATCATTTTCATTATGTGGGTGATCAGATAATATATTAAGAAAGAGAGCAGTTTATCGTATTAATATGTCATCTGTTGCAATGGGGTATCTAACCCTTAATCGTATTATAATTTTTATTGCTTGTTCTGGGAAAATTTTCAGTGGCATCTTTGGTATAAATAGTTTGATGTCTCTTTATTCAAGGACCTTGATGACAGTCCCATAATCAAGATGGCAACACATTAAAAGTTGAGGATAGTTTGTATCGTGATATTCTTACGTTTATTAAGTTGAATTTAAAACATGTTGTAGTGTTGCCAGAGATCTGCATGAATGTCCTCGTTAGTGCCTTGATGACCATTGGGTTATAAATAGCTCATGCTACCGTGAATGCTGCCGATCAGTAACTGATCAGCCCATACCAAAAATTTAGAGCAAATGGCCATCACAACCCTCTATCCTCTGACACTTTCTGGTATACATGCTTCCTCTTGTAACCAACAGAACATGTATCCTTTCCTACAAGAGAATAATTTTAGTACCTCCGAAGGATCTCTCATACATACAAAATGCATAAATGCCTCTTTGATGCAAAGAAACTATTCGATTTTGGCTAACCACTTTGATAGTGAAACGCATTCATAGGATTTTACCAATGTCATTAATGTTTGATATCGTACAACCTGGTGGGCATATAAAACAATAAGGTATCATCCCTTGAATATTCCTGGGGTGTACAAATTTCTTTAATGTATTATATTGCACAAACTAGTGGAATTATTCAACAATATGATATTGGTTTGAAAATAATCTTTTCAACAAATAAATTTAATGTGCATAATGAATCCTTGAGAATCTCCACGAAATATGCTGTTCAAAATTTAGGTTTAATTGTTGTTAGTAACTTAGTTGTTTTACGCATTCAACTAGAGCTAAGTATAAATCTTATCATATGTTTCAGCTATTATAAGCATCTTAAGTTATTGTATCAAAGTTGTTTCAGTTTTGTCGTACACATGAGATGAAACAATTTTTCTAGTTTCAACAGCAAAAGAATATTTTTATGTCCTCAGTTTAGTTCGTTTTTCTTTCCTTCTTATCTCATTGGAACCACTTGATGCTCCTCTCCTGTATTATTTTCCTTAATAAGATTATGGGGATTTTATATTAATTTTCTGAATATAGAAGAATAATAATCTACTTGTCTGAAATTTATATTAACTTTACTACAAGTAATACTATCTTAAATACTACTGTAGGAATAGTCAATCCTTGCATCAGCTAGCTCCTCTTAGCCTAACAGAAAGAATAGCATACTTTCATCTTTGCAATAAGTTCCATTAAACTGCATTGTCTTCATCATGATAAGTTATAACATCATGAAATAGGGGATCAAACTAACTAAGCAAAATGGCTGTTGTTTGAGACCAATGAGTTGCCACTTGGAAAAAACTGGAAGATTATAAATGACTAATGGCTGTTGAGCAAGATATGTTGTTGCTATTGGTGCCTGATCACACAAGGAGCAGTTGAGAAAGAGATGATGTAACTGTTGCTTCTGGCACCTGATCACCTCAAAATAGAAACTTGATCTAGACTTAGAAGATTATGCTTCAACCCTTTGACATTTTTGATACGCATGATGTTTCTTACAGTTGGTTATTTATTTTGCATTTCTGTTATGCTATTCCGATCTACGCTGTTTTGTGGTCTGGTAGTTAAAGAGTTAGAGCAAGAATGGAAGGTGCATTCATTTGATGGCACTCCTGCAGTGGAGGCAATAGAGCATTTCGATGTTGTCAGGCATTGCAGAGTTCAGTTTCGTGGATTATTCTGTAGTATTCTGAGGATGGAATACATTATTTGTGCTGAGAGGATGGTGTCAGAAATGGACTGTTCAAATAGACATCTACCGTTAGAATTTATAATTGTTATTGTTAATTAATTGTCAAAGCATTTATCAAGCATATGCATGTAGAAGAAGTCATGCAAGAGGTTGCAATAAATAATCTATGTTTAGCAAAAC
Source organism: Sequoia sempervirens (assembly GCA_007258455.2). NCBI lineage: Eukaryota > Viridiplantae > Streptophyta > Pinopsida > Cupressales > Cupressaceae > Sequoia > Sequoia sempervirens. The sequence goes on from VDFB02179234.1 coordinate 60,242,189, forward strand.
CATGCACATGAGCTTGCTTGCACCTGAAGCAGTGTGGATGAGCTATGTAATAATAAGAAGCACTTGTGTTTATAAAAGCAAGCCTCTTATGCACATGTGAGATATATTCATATCCAAGAGTTGAGCCAGTTGAGTATATATTCTATACAGGTTTAGGTGGCCAAAGTGAAGGCAAGGAAAGAGTTGCACTTGCCCCCAATTTTGGGCAAGGGCAGCCATGTGTATGTGTAATTGGTCTGTTTGTGTTGTGAATAAATAAGCTTCGATGTTGTGTAAAATAATGTGTTCAATTATTGTTTAGTAGTTGCTATTGTGCATATGTTTTAATCAGCAGGTTTGCATGGTGTATGTCTATACCAAGAATCAAGTATTGGGTTTTCAATTTCAAGTGCAGTTTGGATGAAACTGCCCTTCGAGTTGGTGGTTGTTGGCAAGCAAATTTGTGTGGCTTCAATGTTTGATCAAAAGGTTGCAATGTACATTAACGGAAAATTTGGTTAACACATGTTTCAGATATCAAAACAACTGATGAATAGTAGATGTAAACCAAGTTCCATGAACCAATAATATCCTTATCTGCTTTTATTTTTCTCCCAATATAGCTCCTACACTCCAAACATATAGACAAGAAACGCATTTGTAATTAAGACATAGAACCTCACTTAATATATCTATAAGACACAATAAGGATTAATTTAATAAGACTGTCAACTGATCCCATCACTGTATTTTAACTAGTAGAAGTAATAGCATATACAATAGATATGCAGATCTAACAAATGCATGTGATAGCAACCTAAAATTAGAGTAGCCTCCATTCTATCTATTGGGTAGGTTATCCAAAGTAGATAAGATGACATTCCGGTCAAGTTTCAAAGCTGTAAAGTGGAGGTACTCCACTATTCACTAATTGATTTTATGTTTCAAGAAGAGACAAGAAGAAAGTGGTGAGGATGTTAGAAATATCACCCCCACTCAAGGGATAAGAGAACATCAAAAAACATGCCAAAAAAATGGTTGAGACATCCAATAGATTTTTTGATGATTAAACTTTGATGGGGCTTCTAGAGGCGATCCTATTACGACTGGAGACAGGGTTGTGCATAGAGATGATCAACGTTACCTTGTTCATCGAGGTTCCCTGTTTCTTGGCTGTTGCTCAAAAAATGAAGCTGAATGGGAGAGTGATTGCAGGGACTTTTTGGCCTCCTTTCTAGGTTTTAAAAAGGTGGTGGTCGAAGTAGGTTCTCTAGATTTTATTAAGGGTGTCTATAAACATTATTGTCCTAATGGGAAACTTAGGCATTGTCCTAATGGGAAACTATTCTTGAAACTTCAGCATTATTGTCATCTTTGCTTTCCTTTTGAGGATGTCATTTTCTCCTATTGTTTCAGGGAAGTGAATGTGGCAGTTGAATTTTCCACCAATTTAGGTGTGGATCAGGTGCCATTGATGGCTTTGTACAGTATACAACCTGATCCTTGGGCAGATCTACAAGACTGATTAGCTTTTAAGCCTCTTTAGTTCTTTCTTTTTTTGTTGCCTTGACCATGTGGTGTATCTCTAATCCTTTTTTGGTAATAATGTTTTTGTCACAGGCGGCTCATGTGGTTATAGCTTTTGGGCTCCAAGGTGGTGCATTGGCAGGCATGCAAAGGACTTCCTTTTAATACCCTTCACCATTGGCTTTGGCTCATTTAAATTCTTCCATTTGGTATCCAATTTCATTCTTCTGTGTTGCCTTTGCCTGGGCATGTTGCAGGTGGCCTGCTTTATGTGTCTTTTGTTGTCAATGGCAGGTGTTGCTTGGTGGTTGTTCAGGTGGCATTGGGCAGTTTACTCTGGGCTCTGCACATGTGCAGTGATTGCCAGGTGTCATAGCTCCGCCAAACAGGAGCCCTATCTAAGAGGAAGAGTCTTTGATCACTGATTGTGTGCAACTGTTGACTGCAAAGATAGTGTAGCTCTGGGCTTTATCAAGTTTGTGCTGGGTGACGCTGGTGTTGGGGTGAATGATCCTCTTTGCTAGAAGGCAGCCATCTGAGACAAATTTATCGTTAAGCTGGAGACAGTGGTACCTCTATCAGGGCAATGACAATGGCTTATTCACCTATCAGCTCTTTTCTTTGATATTGAGTGGCTGCAAAAGCACCAGGTTTAGATTCTCTGCTAGCTGAGGACTTGAATTCATTGGCTTCAATGCACGATCACAACCTGGCTAGGATGGAAATTGTTACTATTTACAAGGAAGTGAAGTACTTCAAGGACGACTAAATGGACCTCAATCAAGTTTTGGAAATTCTTATGGTGACCCATTCTCAAAGGTGCATGGAGATATCTAGGTGGCCAGGAAGGAAATTGGTACAATCAATCAAGAAGTGAAGTTGTTTAAGGATTCCTAAATAGACCACAGTTGTTTTTTTAAAATCTTATTGTGACCCTTTCTCAAATATCCCTGGAGGTGTCTAGTATGTTCACCATCACTGTTCTGGGTTTGGTGGAGGTAATTTGGGCCAAACAGAGGGTGGAAACCTTTCAAGGTGTTAAGTTCCCTGCTCTGGCAGCTTCATTTCTGGGATTTACAAGTGGCTAAAAAGAGGTGGCTGTGGAAGATATGGTAGGCTGGAAGTTTAATTCCTCAAGTGAAGTTGGTGGTTGTAGGTGGGGTGGGAGGGGAGTGAAGGGGTGCATTTGAGGTTTGGGTGTCTTTGGAGGATAACACTGTGAGTTGTTTGTTTTTAAGGTCAGCTCCTCCATTTTTGTTGTTATTGCTGATCAGGAAGTTTTGCTTGGATATTTCCAGTTAACAGTATTGGCAGTCTGCTTCTTTTGGTGGGCTTTTACTTATGACCATTAACGTCATTTGTTTTGTAAAATCATGCTTCCTAGGCAGGAGCCCCTGTAGATCGTCTACTATTTAATCAAAAATGTTGGAAGCTATATACGATTCTCAAACAACACTAGCATTACTCTCAAAAAACTTGTGACTAATCCTGAGTAATTACTACCAACCAAATTCGCCATGTTTTTTGAGTTTTTCAAAAAATGGTTCTGAAATTGCTTTAATGAAATACACCTATCATTTTTTGTCTCATGTTTTAAATGTCCTTTTAAGTTTGTCTTTGAAAAGATTTGTTTTAGAATTATATTTTGAAAATTAATGAGATTTCTCCTTTTATTTTATAAGCTAATGAGAATTTAGGTAAAACATTTGGGCTGCCCCTAAAATACTAGACTGTGCTCCATGAAGGAAAGGCAAACTATTTTAGGATAAGCCCTTTGCTTTTTGACATAAAGTAAAACCTTTTCAGGTAAAAGAAAACTGTTTTCTCCTAGAACCCCACCCTTCTTTATTACAATCAGGATTTCCTTTATGTACCATGTTTGATTTTAATTTCTAAGCACAATACTTGAAATGAAATTAACAATATCAGAGTTTTTCTCTATTCTTACAATATTATATCAAATGTTTTTAGTTAACTGAGTTTTTCCCATTTTTAGTCCAGGTAATTGAATTCTATTTACTCTTTCATCATGCAACTATAATGCTGTGTACATAAAGTAACAAGTGTTGGAACTGATGTAAAACTAGTTTTGGAGAATCAAAATTCCTAATGTATGTATGGCTTGGCCAGAAAACTGGCATGGAAAGTATCATAAAGACAAGAAACTGCACATATTTAACTGCATATCTTATGCTGGTTGAATAAATAAGTTAAAAGTTTAGAGATCCACCATGTTTGAAACTAAAATGGAACTGTGCAGAATTAGGTTCTCATGAAAACGACAAAATAATTCTAACAAAGGTGCAGCAGCCTTTGACAAATCAACATGCCAGTTCTAAGCACAGCCATTAAGATGTTTAAAAAACTTTCTTTGAACAAGCCATGCTTGTATTGGGATGGACCTGAATAAGACATTTAATCTTTGTACCGAAAAAGACAAATATTGAATGGGTGAAAAAAAGACCTGCAATCCTGTACAAATCATGCATCACTTGCCACAACAATGCAGACATAGCTATTCTCGGAATTTAATCATATAAAGATAAACAATTTGAAGGGGAAACAGAGCAAAATTGTACAGACGTAAGCCAGGTAAAATGTAAAAAGCCTAAAGTGTGTTATGTAAGACAGGCACACAAACCGCACACAAACCACCTTGCAAATGGCAAGTCAATTTTTCTATTACAGAGTATTATATCTAATCAACTTGGCACCTGGTATATTTTCTTATTTTTAAGAGTTGTTCAAGACAAAACTTCAGACCTTTTTATTATGAACATGCTTAGGTTAATGCAAGGATATTGTCCTTAAATCATGAAAACTTATGGGTATTGTGTACACGTGTATGATGGTCTATATGCATGCACATCCATGTTAGCATATGCTAAAGAAACTTTTAGAGAACACAAGCTATGTATATGGAAAATTTCCTTCTCATCTGCTGTGTTTTGATATATTAATAATTAAACTTTCACTACACTATTTTATAAAGGGAACTTATTTTAAAAGTCCAAGGATCAGATGATAATATATTAGAACTGAACATGAAATTAATTGTGTTGAAGTACATGTGAAGTGTGTTCATGTACATATGTGCATGTGAATGTACATTTTGTGTTGAAACAAACATTTAGAATGATGAAAAGGACTGAAAAGAGCTACAAAAATTGCAACAGTTTCAAGAAATGCAAAACAAGGATGGTTGAGAGAAACATGAAAGGGATACCAAGTTTAATGCACCCTTTTAATAGCAAACGTAGGCTTTTTCTCTAATGGACCGCAGATTTTAGATATATTACAAAATACAGAAAATATTATAGATACCTAATTCTCACTTAAAATAGAATGAGTCAATATTTCAAACAGCATACCGTTTTGTCAGCTGCTGTTGGTGGCATGAATAGAGTCAGCCCTCCATCTACACAGATCCGTTTTCTAAAAACTGTAACGGGTCTAGGTGCAAGGTATCTGTAATGAAAATTGGCATTCTTCTACATGTCACTATCCACTGAAAAAAACTATATAGTAAAATAACATACAATGAGATCAACTACTAATAGCTTAGAAAATTTAAAAAACATAATTAAAATTAACAAACATAAAGCATATACCCTGGTATGAACGAAGATGTAATCACAGCATCAATTAGATCTTCTTTAGAATCAAACTGATCTACAAGCAAGGCCCTTGGTGACCTGAACACCTGTGTTATAGCAACTGTACCATCATAACAACAGTAAGTTGCACAATATTATTAAGGAAGTACAATTAACACAATTGGTAAATAAAATTACTATGATCTATTCTAAAGAAATGGAACAAGCTTCAAGCAGAATGTCAAGGTTGTAGGCCTTATTCCAGGACTTGGAGCTACATATAGTTAGCATATGAATAGATATAAATATTGAAATTGATTAAAATATCAGTTGACACAACCCAAACCAATGAAACAGATGCCATAATTCAGCAGTTATATAATGTCATTAAAGCTATGCAAAGAATAATGACAGCAGGAAAGTCCTTCATAAATGAAATAAAAAACCAGTCTACTAGAAACCTAAAAAATCTACTTGGAATTTTGGTAATTTGCCTAAAACTATGCAGGTATTTTAAATGCACAATTGGAAGCATCTTATACAATATATACCATAATACTTGTACTTAATTTCATACTGTGAGACACTGTCTCAGTACAGTATATCAGGTTCAAGATGGTTATTAATCACAAATTTTTCATGAATAGATTTTTTCTCTGTGAGGACTTGCATTATATGCTTGTCTTGTTACTGGGCATTATAGTTGTTCCATGTTTTTGGGAATCCATACTATATTAGTTAAATGCCTAATTTTATGTACTCCAATTTGATATTTCGTAGTACATAGGCGAGCAAATCATGAACACTTCATTTCTCAGAAGATTGTACTAACAGAGGTGTCAAAGTGAAACTAAATAGTCCATATAAAAAATATAAATTCAGACAAGGAGAGAATACCATAGGAGCTGAAAAGGAAACCTAGGAGCAAAATTTTCAATAAAACACAAAGAAAGCATCAGCTAATTGTAGCAGAATTAAAAAATCTGTCAGAATACATAACAAGAAGACTTTGTACCCACATGCAAATCTGGAGCTAGCTGATGCAAAATTTCATGCTAATGGTCAGCCGTTCATTCCAGAACAGATTAAAGACAGCTCACACTCGACAAATAGCTCATTTTTCCAGAATAATGAACACAAAACTTTCCTATATAGATTAAATGGAATACAGATCCTCTAACTTGAGGACACTAGTGTGTAGGCAAACTAAATCCCTTCCTGAGATTCCCATGTTATTCAAACTTCCATTCCTGGTTTACTCCTCCTTAAACAGTCAAGCAGAACCCTCATCTATTCAGGATTAACAGTAAAATGAATGTCAGCAATCTCTCAATGACTTACATGCTCCACCAATGTCAGGAAACTGGCCACTTATTCCATCAAACCGGATGTTTAAATATATCCAGGCATTCCATATAATTTCATAAATATTGAATTGTAACCTGTGGAGTGGAGATTTGATGCATGTGGGGACTGGTGGTCGGATATGCATCTAGAATAAGGGATGATATAATTACCCTGGTTGATTTATAGGGTTTTCCAGAATGCCCTCAATTCATTTCCCCAGAAGGTCCTCACAAAAACCATCATTCAATTATTCTATGGTAGTACTTGTTGCCATAGTTTGCGGACTCGGCCGACTCGCCGCAGACTCGGGAGTCCCTACCCTGGCCGAGTCCACTCGCCGCGGACTCGGGAGTCGAGTCCAGGCGAGTCCTGGGTCGGGACTCCCGAGTCCGACCTCAGGACTCAGCCGAGTCCTGAGGTCAGACTTGGGAGTCCCGACCCAGGACTCTCCTGCGCGGCTGAGTGCAAAAACGGGTTAAAACCCACGTTTTTTTTGGCTTTTTTTTTCATTTTTTGACTCACTCTTGAAAACCAGGTCTGCAAATTGCTTTGGGATTGATAGAAGAAGGGAGAACAAACCAAAAAGGTCAAAATAGAGCAAGGTAAGTGATCTAACACTGCTTTTTGTTTGTTTTCTTCAATTTTTTTGCATTCAAAATTTAAAAAATCAAGAAAAATAAGGGGAAATGCTGCCAAATTTTTTTCTATTTTCCTTAATAGCCTAATTCTTATTGTTTCTACTTTCTAGCTTGGTTTTGCATTTTTTTTCTTTTGCAAATGTTTGAAACTTTGAAATTTTGAATCACATTTATTTGCTGATTTTTTAGCAAACCCTAGCTGATTTTTTTTTTCATTTTGAACTTGAAACAGCAATGTCGTCTTCAAATCCAAAGGGAGTAAAAAAAGACCCTGCATGGAAGTATGCAATTCCAGGAAATAAAAAAGGTGAATTGACATGTCATGAATGCAACAAATGGATGACAGGAGGAATAAACAGATTAAAATACCACCTTGCTAGAATCCCTGGGCAAAATGTGGAGGGATGCAAGAATACTACTCCTGAGATCATTAGAGAGATGAAGGCCCTTCTTGCTGAATATGAGCTTAAGAAAGAGGAAAGACAAAAAACAAAAGATGCCCTAACATCAGTGATGAGTGGATCTCAATCCCAATCTGCACCCTCTATGCCCCATGGTGTTGCAAGTCCAAGCTTCCGTGCTCCACATTCATCTTTTGGTGAGAGTCCTGATGGTTCATTTTCTACTGCTAGTCAGGGTCCTTCATCAGGACCAAATTATTTTATTCCACGTAATGTTCCAGGAGCACAACCTTCACTTGAAGGTACGGGTTGGAATAAAGAAAAGCATCAAGAAGCTAGGATGGCTGCTGCAAACTTTTGGTACTACAATAATCTACCTTTCAATGTTGCAAACAGCCCATATTGGGAAGGTTTGGTTAATGCCCTTACAGTTGCAGGAAAGGGGTTTAAGACCCCATCATCTAAAGATTTGAGTGGGCCATTGCTAGAGGAAGCCGTAAAGAATACACGGCTTGTGGTTGATGAGCAAAAAAAAATTTGGCGAAGAAAAGGTTGCAGCATTTTATCTGATGGGTGGACAGATGGACGAAATAGAACTCTCCTTAACTTTTTAGTGGCCTCTAATGGTGGATTGGTGTTTCTAAAATCAATAGATGCCTCCCATGAAGTTAAAAATGCTGAGACTTTATGCAATCTATTAGATGGGGTGGTCCAGGAGGTTGGAGTTGATAATGTTGTCCAAATCATCACGGACAACGCAGCTGCATATGTAGCTGCAGGTAGACTACTTATGGAGAGGTATCCCACAATTGCATGGTCTCCATGTGCTGCACATTGCTTAGACCTATTGCTAGAGGACATTGGGAAGATTTCATGGGTCAAAAGTGTGGTTGAAGATGCAAAAAGTGTTACAAAATTTATCTACAACCATACTTGGGTGCTTTCTTTGATGAGGAAATTTACAAATGGCAAGGACCTTGTGCGACCTGGAGTGACACGATTTGCTAGCCACTTCCTCACATTGCAAAGCATTCTTGGTGCCATTAATCATCTCAAACAAATGTTCGTGTCTGATGCTTGGAAGGAGTCCTCATTTTCCAATAGACCTGAAGGGGAGAGGATTGTTGCCATAGTTTTTGATGAGACATTCATCAAAAATGGAGAGGAGTTGATGGGGGTAAGTAGCAATCACACAAAAATAAATTATACATGATAATCTATTTGCTGTTTTTTTTTTTGAGGGGTTAATTTTGTTATGATTTAACATTTGTTTTCATTTTTTTAGGTGACAGAACCTTTGGTGAGGGTTCTTCGTATGGTGGATGGAGATGGCATGCCAATGGGGTTCATCTATGAGGCCATGGATAGGGCCAAAGAGGCCATATCACGTTACTATGGCGGAAACAAAAAGAAATATGAAATCATATGGCGCATCATTGATCGGAGATGGACACACCAACTCCACCAGCCGATCCATGCCTTTGCCTACTTCTTGAATCCGAAGTTCTACTTCTCGGACACATTTAAGGCGGATGAGGAGGTCATGGAAGGTCTTGTCATATGCATTGATAGGATGGTGCCTGATCCTGAGCTGAGAGATAAAGTGCTTGATGAGTTGGAGGTGAGATTTGTTACATCTTATTTATGAATTTGCAATGTTGAGCCTTGACTATCTATGAATTTTCTATATTTGATTTACTTTTTCTTTTATCTATTCAAGGTCTACAAAGGTGCAGAGGGGAGACTCTTTTCCTCCCAACAAGCAATTGAAAGGAGAGGAAAACAACAACCAGGTAAAAAATGAAATTAGAAACTTGATTCTTACATATAGATTGTTTACTTTATTCTTATTTCTTAATACTTATATTTTTTAAACATGTTTTTGTAGATCTATGGTGGGAGAACTATGGTGCTAGCACACCAAATCTTCAAAAGCTAGCCATATGTGTCTTGTCACAGCCATGCAGTGCTTCTGGGTGTGAACGGAATTGGAGTTTATTTGAAAACATTCACACAAAGAAGAGGAATAGGTTGACTCAGCAGCGCCTAAATGATTTAGTTTTTGTTCGATACAACCTTCGCCTTCGAACTAGAAAGGTGGAGGGTGTTTCACACGAGTCCATCGACTTGGATGACATTGATCCATATGGTGAATGGACTATTGATGAACAAAATGATGAGGCTGATGTCTTCCTTACTGATGAGGATCTTGCTGAATTAGAGAGAGCAGCAGCAGAAGAAGAAGCAGCAAGATTGGATGCCATGGAGGACGATGAAGACACATTCGAATATCATGTTTCCCCTTCTCGATCTCCTAGTCCTCGTTTGGATACTATAGCACGGGCACCTTCTAGTTCTAGGCCTCCAAAATTGAGTACCATTGGGAGGGGAAAAAGGAAGATGTAGATTACATGTGGTTGTTAATGTTTTCCTCTTTTTGACATGATTATATGTAAACATTTATAAATTTATGATGCTGTTCTACATTGAAACTATGAGTATTTGATGACTATGAATGATGAAATTTCAATTATTGAGTGTTTGATGATCATATGACATGTGTAATCTTTGAATTATAAGTGTTTGATAATCAAATTAGGCTCTTATGTTCTCTAAATGCATTAATTTGTTCTTGTTTTTTTGTAAAACTACGGTTTTTTTTTTTGCCGAATCCTAACCGAGTCTTTTCCCGAGTCCGTGCCGAGTCCCGAGTCCGAGTCATATTTTTGGGCTGCCGAGTCCGCGGCGAGTCCGAGTTTTCCAACTATGATTTCACCTATATTTGAGCCTAGTACATTTGTAAAGGCCAAAAGGGAAGTCTAAATGGGGAAATTACCATGGAGGTGGAGTATGAATCCATGATAAAAAAAATGAGACTAGGGTGTTGTTGACATTGCCCCCACTAAAGAATATCCATTGGTTGTAAATGGATTCATTAAGTGTAAATCAAATGAACCTTTGGACAAGTACAAAGCCCATCTTATCAACAAAGAATATGTATAGTAAAAAATTCATCTTTCCAGCATGAAATTGTCACCATGGAAAATCGAATTTCAAGTTGGAGTTTTGTGTCAATAGAAAATCCACCAGTTTCAGAATAATTCTATTTTTTAGAAGCTCCTATTTTAGTATGTATGCTTTTCATGGAATGGCCAAAGGAGCTAAAAAATCCAATTTTCTATTTTTTGAAAGAATTGCAATGGATGATAATATCAAAAGGTGATAAAGGAAAATTCAAGCTCCAACACAAAAAAATGGAACCTAGAAGGTAGAACATCATGTAAAATTCATCAAAGTCAAACATTTTTTGATAAAGTGTGAAAATGAACAAAGGAGCTGTTCCATGCACGAAATCTGCAAAATGCAAGAAATTTAAAAGAAAATTTGACAAGTTTATGTGAGGCAGACTTTTGTCATGACCATTCAAATAGTCCTCCAAGATGGTGAACTGTAATGTCCCCAATTTTAGCACTACACTTTTCAGTGATTAATGGCCTATCCCCGATGTGCTGTCGGCTAGTCAAAGGCAGAATTAGGGTTTTCGGCTGCTTGGTGAGTTCTTTTGAAGATTCAGGGGTTTGCATCTTGGAGTTTGGGATTTTGGTTTGCAATTTCTTTCTAGGTTTTCAGAGAGCTTCGCAATGGTGGCACATGCATTGCATTCTGAGCAACTTCTTGAATTTACTATTTTTAGTAAATTCTATATTTAGCAGTGGTCCAGTCAGCACCAGCTCAGTCAACTTTCCTCTTCTGACAGTTCATTGGGTAGTTCTCATTTTTGGCTTAAGGGGTTCATTTTGGAGAAATAAGTTATTTAAAGTCAATAAAGTTTTATTTTATAAAATAACCCCTTGTCCTAATAATATGACTTTAAGTTGTTTTAAAGAAGGGGACCTTGAGGGTTATTTTCTCATGAAGAACTTATTGTGATTTTTCTAAAGTTTATTTGCTCAAAAGGAGATGGACGCCAACCTTGGAAAAGAAGTATTTTATTTTTAAATGTGATTTTCATCCCTCAAAGAGAGGTACGCCATCTTGAAGAAGGAGAATTGGTCAAAGTAAAACCTAAAAACTGCTTGGGTTAGGGCATACTTTCTAGAAGCCTCCAAAGTCTTCTCTTCGGTCTATAAAAGGAGGCTCCCTCTCTTCATTGGATTATCGGATATTTTTCTCTACTGTTATGCTGCTGGAATGAAACCGGACATTAGCTTCGAGGAATGCATACCTCCTAGCAAGGATCAGTTTCGTGTTTGAAAGATAACATCTAGCTGGTAATGGGATTGCTTCTCATCCAGAGGAAGCAAAAAGAGCTTATTGTGAAGTTTTGTGAAGATTTCTTCAGATTTTGTGTTTGCAGGACTAGCACAGCTGGAAGACATTTTTATTCATAAGTCCAAGAATAAATTTAATATTGTTCTGGGTGTCTTTCCCTTGAGTTTCTCTACCTAGGGCGCCCCTTTCCTAGAAGTTGCAGATTTTAATTTGATGTCTTTGATTTTATAGAGTAAAATCGCCCCTCTTAGAAGGCTGCTTCTTTCTGGGCTTTCTTGGAGTGTGTGCCAAAAAATAATATCACAGTTTATCAGTAGTTTCTCAATCTTGATTTCATGGTCATCATTCTAGGATTCATTTGCATCAAGTTTCATATGATTTGGTTAGGTTTTGAGTGAGTTGTGAGTTGTTCTGTGGGACACTGTCTTGCTGGTCTGTGTTTCCAGATTGCTGGTTTTTATATCAGACTACCAGAAGTTCAGTTCATGAGTAGTTCTCTCAGTATTGTGGAGTCAAATAAGTTGGAACAACATTCTATCAGTCGTTGCTTTGATTTATCAGCTTGTATCACTTGGTAATCTGCAGATTGTTGCATTGTAAGGCTGCTAATAGTAGTACTATTTCAGTCATTCTTATATTCTGCAATATACTTAGTCTTAGAGCAGCAAAACTTAATAATCTTTGGACGGTTTACCGCTAGGGAAGGTGAACAAACTATACATTTAAGTTTTTGGATGGTATTCCGCCAAGAAGGGAATTAAAGCTTTGTACTTCACTTGTTTTCCCACTGAATAAGTGGATGCCTGCTTTTAGCGGAAAAACACTTTCTTTATTTGTATTTGCTCCTGCTAAATAAGTGGTTGAGCTTCCTTTCAGCATTGTATTTACTTTTGTTACTCCGCCAGATGGTCGCTACTTACCCTACTTGGGTTGGAAAGCACATCCGTGGTGTTGAGTCTTTTCCTTTAATTGCTGATTATGATTTGAGCTAACCTTAATGGGTTCTTGTTGTGTTGAACTGCTCATTAAAAGAAAAAATTTGGTCCGGTTCATTACATGAACAGCATGGAAAATCCCACCAACCATTAAATTTTGGCTAAGTTTCTAAATAGCGAGCTTTTTCAATGGGGTTTGTGACATGAACATCCCAAATCGTAGAGATAACTCTTTGGGTCACCAGTGTCAAAAACCCAATGGATGGTGAATTGGATAAGTAGCGGAGCTTTTCTCATGGCACACCAATGTTAAAAATCTAACAAAGATAAAAATTAGTGAAGATACTAAGAAGTGGAGTTTTTCCTTTGGCATGCCACATCCTAAAACCCGCCAAAGATAAAGTTGAGCGCCCAACTCCAAAGTGGCAAACTTTTACATGGAAAAAAATTGTTTTTCTCCACAGAAGTGACAATTAGCCCAAAATTTTCCAAGCACCCATCTTTAACTGGCAAAACACTTCAAAATCCCCAACAAATGGAAAGAAAAGTGGCGAGTGTTTAGAAAAGCTCCTCCAAATAGAAATAAAGTACCTAAATCAAGAATAAAGATAAATAGAGTTCAAAGGAGAAAGCATTGAATCTAGGCCCATCCTTCATATGGGAACCCAAGATGGGAAGAGAAACTAGAAAGAAAGCAATGACAAATTCAATTTTATAATATTTTATGCCTCTTTTAAATGAATGAAGATAGGATTGCTTTAAAGTTAATATTTTAGTATTATTTGAAGCTTTTGAATCTAACTCTAGTAAGCTGTAAATATGTGTCATTTACATATAATATGGGAGGGATAGTTAAAGGCAAACTTATGCAACAAAGATTGTCACTCAAAGTCTAAGTCAAATTAATGTGTGAAGTGTTTGTGTGTAATGAAAGACTATAGATGTTATGCTTTGGCTACAAAACTTATCTAGTTGTTATGAAATAGTTGTCAAATCTTTGTTTGTAATTCCTTGAAGTTAATTGAAAATAGATTGCTTTAAGACAAATTATTTAAAATGTAGCTTTGAGTGCAGTTTAGCAATTTATTGCAGGGAATCATGTGATTTTTATTTATTAAATCACTTCCTATGTTGGGGCTAATCATTGGTCTATCTTTTTGCCAAAAGATGGCATCTATTAGTGTTAATCAATCTAACTTTGTTTGCAGCTAAAGATTAGTCTCTGTTTTAACTGCTATGAAACTGTATGTGTTTGTGCTTACGTTGTTAGTCCACCTTAATCTGAAAATAGCACTGCAATCTTAGCTGTTGACAGTTCAATGTTGCATCCAGGACATAACATAGACAAATTAGTAAATTAGATTTAATGCAAAACCTCAAGGGACAATTTGCACAATATAAATGTTTGTGCATTCTCTTACTCAAGTAGCTTTCCCTTCTAATTTGAAAAGTGACAACACATAACATAACATTGAATACGGTAAAACATCAACATGATGTTTAAATTTTATTAATTAAAATTTGATCTTTTCCTCTTCTTGAACTGGACATCTATTCAATATCTATTATTTATATATTTCAAAAAAATATATTTTTAGCAAATTATATACAAATACCTCCCAGTACCCAGCTTCTATTTATTTAAATGTTATACCAATACCTTTACCTTTCTTTCATACCAATCTCCTGGCAACATTGGAATGATAACATTATCAAATATGCACGATAAATTTACATTGATTTCAAAGAGTTCTATAAAACCACATCTTTTAACTTCCTAAACAACCCAACCACCTTATGGGATGTTCATGTAGCTATTACTGTAAAACTAACATAACATTAATATGACTTAACACAAAACAACAAAAGGACAAATAAAAAGATTATAACCTTTATGGCTAATTAATATGACTTAACACAAACCAACATAGCAAGAATTAAAAAAGATTATAACTTTTTAAGGCTGAAAGGGGTGTCTCACAAGTTGAATGCATGCCCCTAACTACAAAACATACAAACATCAATACTTTCTATCGCAAATTCCAACATGTTGAACTTTATTTACACTGAATAGTTTTGGCAGTGGTCAAAGACAATAAATGCTAGCTTTCTGAAGTCAACTCAATTAGTTTAATTCTATAATATTTGTCAGCTCAATGAACAAGCGTTGCATAATAGTTGGGGTTGAAAATTCTAATATTGATGCAGATATTGCCCAATTGCATTTTTAAAATGTTAGTTTTGAAGTGTTACAATGAGTAATAGTGAAAATGAAACTGTTTTGAGATGAATAAAAGTAGAGCTATTATGGCTAACTTGAAAGTCCTTGATAAATATAAACTAACATGGAAGATTGTATGACAGTATCAAAATAAAATGAGTTCTGATGAAATTAAAAAATTTACTTGACTTGGGTTCTGATGATGCCTCCTTTAGTACTTTTATGTTAAATTAGACTAACATGCATGGTATAACATTATGGAAAAATGAAAAAAAGGACAGGTATTAACCTCGTATTCTGCCATTTGCTCTCACATGTACATCACCTGGGAAGACCTTATCTAGAACACCCCTAAGGACTGCCTGCAAACAAAAAGAGACTCAAAGAGAAGATGAGCTGTTAAACACTGAAATCTTGGTCAAAAATTCTTGCTAGACGAAACTAAAAATCAAAGACCTTTTTTCCCAAGGGACTGGCGTCAAGGGTTTGCTAAATAGTTGCAAATGGGGTATTATGAAGAGCTTACTGGATACATGAAAACTTATCAGATTTAAAGAGAGAAAAGAATCTGAAACTCATCATGCCAATATATAGGATCTGTAACTAAAAGAAGATTGGGCCTTTGAATAAAACATAAATTCTAAGATTAGGTATATCACAAGTTCTTAAATCATGCTAATGGCACCAAACATTGAGAATAAGAATTGAACAGAAACATATGCAGACAAATTCGGCAACTAAGTCCAATTGCTGAGGTCTAGCCAAAGCATATAGGGAGAGCCCACTTGCCGTTGGGATGTATATGGAATTCAGAAGAAAACAAGACCCTTACCCCCAGCCGGAAAGCAGTCCCGTTAAGGCGACAATCCTCTGCTAGCTCCTTGGTTGCCTTCAAGGCATCTTGCATGCTAGCTCCAGATGCAATCACAGCACAAACAATTGCACCAGCTGATGAACCCGCCAATGGTGTGTTCTCCTAAAAACAAAAAAATAAGATAATAAACACTCCAATGATATCATGGATCAACATCATAACGCCAACTCAAACAAAACCTAATCTAAACATGAGCGATTTCTCGGCAGGTAGCCCATGAAGGAAGAAAATCAATATTCTAACAAATTAAGCTCATCTCCGCTTTGTAATCAACCCCAAAATCATAATTGAAGAAAATGCAACTAAACGGAAACTATTTCATGACTGGTAAACTCTGAAAAGAAGAAACTAAATCTCCAGTAATCTGATTAAATATAGACATGTTCATCAACTCCAAAACCCAAATAATAAATAAAATGAATCATTAATCAGTAGTTAGTCTCTAAAATGAAGAAAATTCTATTCCAAGAATTTCATTGTGTCTATTTCCATTGAGTCCAGACTCCAAAGCCAAAAGCAAAAAGTACAAAGCAGAGACAATATATCAGTAGATAATCTCTTAAAAAATGAAGATAATACTCCTATAAAACCAGAAAGCTAGTCATTAAGATAATACTCCCATAAAACCAGAAAGCTAGCCATTTTCATTAACTTCGGAATCAAAGTGGAGAAGAAAGACAAGCCTAAATAGAAGCAGCTTCCCAGCATTTGATCCTGGAAAGGAAAAAGAAAACACTCCAATGGGTTCATTATAATTGAAACAGAATCAGGTTATCCGATGGTAACCTCTAAAGAGAGGAAAATAAATTACCAACAAATTTGTATCTAAAAAATTTCATCAACTCCAAAACTAATATCTAAGAAAAACTAGACAGAAGTTATCATAATTTAGAAAAACTAGACAGAAGTTATCATAATTTTACCTCTGAAAAGAAGAAAATATAACACCAACAAGATTCATGACCTCTCAATTTAACACAAAATCCAAAACCAAACCTTAAAAGAAAAGCTTAACAAAAGCAAAAAGAACAAACAAATTCATTAAGTCCACAAATTTCTACCAAATTCATAAGCAAAATTAAGAAAGGAAAAGGAAAAAATAGCATGTTGCCATCTAAATACCAATATAAAGACTCTTCATGGGAGGAAAGAAAAAAATAGCCCAATAAAATCATTACATCTAGACATTGTCATCTACTGTAGAATCCACATTCCACAAGATAAAATCCAAAATCAAAAGAAGCAATCTTCAGTGGTTAATCCTTGAAAGAAACTAAGACTCCAAGAAATTCCTCTCATCTAAACATTGTTATCAACTCCAAAACCCAAATTTAAACTAGAAAAACCGAAAAATTAGCAAGAGATCTGACAGAAACCTCTCGAAAGAAAAGAAAAGAAAAAATAAAATCACTAAAACATTGTGTCAGACATTTCCTTGAACTCCAAATCAAAAAGTCAGGACAAAAAAATTTAAACAGAAATACATCATCATCAATCTCAGAAAATTAGAAAAAAAACAATTCAATAGTTGTCAGTTGTCATTGATTTTGATGTTGAAGAAAAACCAAACAGAAAGAACTTGGTATACAATCTCTAAAAATAAATTATACTCAAATTAAGGCATCTAAATCTTTTACCAATTAACACCAAATTTGAAAGGAAAGGAAATTTAATGAACTAGGAGCCATTGGTAGTCTCAAATGAAGAAATAAAAAACATCAAAGTTGGCATTACATCTACACATTGTCTTCAAGCCCAAGACCCAAATTAAACTAAAAGATTTTATTTTTAAAATGCAAAAAGAGACTAATCAACGACAAGTTAAAATCAGATGATCTCATCCAAGCGGTTTTTCTGTAATCAATTGCATGCGTATTTATAATCAATTGCATGGGTATTTATAAGAGGCTACGACAACACATTATACGCATTTTTAAATCTACTCTCTATAAATATATTGTGATATTGCAATCAATGGGTAATTCCACCTCAAATATCTTGTGTTGTGTTCTTACTTGCATGTCATTTACAGTCCATTTATGTTAATCATGGAATACTGCACTTAAACACCAAAATGTCATGCCCCGACTCTAAGCACCAAATAATAAGTAAAATATGCAAGCCCAGCGATCAGCAAACTATTTTCATAACACTCCCAATACAATCAGGAGATGCAAATAATCAAGAAAAACGTCTTAGTTTAAGACTTCATGATTTTCTAGGAAACAATATGTTAAGCCAATGGAGAAGGTGGTGATTATCATTAATATATATATCAACGATTGAAGAAAACAAAAGGAAGTGATCACGCTAATATAACAAGTTTGATAAAGGATTAACATATAAATCGCAGGAGTAAGGAGATTGACTAATGTTATTAGTTGAAATTAAATAAAGATTAATATTGAAGGGCAGTGACTTACAAGGAAGGTTGTGTCCATTCCTGAAAGAGCAGCAACTTCCCAAGAGTCATCCCTCTTGATGAAGGCATTAAGATATAAAATGGGGAAGACCACAATGAGGGAAGTGGGAATGGCATTAAGGAATCATATTCAAAGGAACATCGATCCTCATAAGAGGGAAAACAGCATCCAGCGATAAAATAGATAGATCGAACCAAGGAGCAGAAGTACTTATCCAAAAAGAGCAGCAATCAGCATCCCAAGAAGGAAGCAGTATTAAAGTTAGATCTGTCTAAATCGCAACAGCAGTCTGAAGATATATATATATAATCTGCAATAATTCTATTTTCTACAAGAATAGTGGTATGAATAATAGAATCAATAATTGTGGTGTGATGATGTGAAATGCATATTCAAAATCATTAATCTATCTATAACCCGGCAAGCAATCATGTGGAGGAGAAGAGGAAATGCAAGAAAGGGGAGCAGATACAAGATCACCATCTAAGTAGACCACCCCATGCTGGATGTCCAATGTGCCTGCCACTTGGGGCCAAGAGGGTGAGTGTCCGCTCTTGGGCTTAGATAGGAGGATTTTCGGGCACCCTATTGCTATTCCCTTTCCAACCTCTACGATGGTTGATTGTTGGAGAAATCACAAGTCATAAGAGGATGAATAAGGAGATATGAATAGGGAGGGCAGATACAAGCACCCTACTAGGTAGACTATCCCATGCTAGATGTCCAACATGCTTGCCACTTGGGGCCAAGAGGGTGAGTGTCTACTCTTGGGCTTAGTGTGGGGTTTGCCTTGGGCCAACCTATCATGCTCCCTCATCCAAACCTATTGTGATTGAATACTAAAAATAAGTATAAATGTAACATGGCTTATCTAATTAGTTATGATGATATTACCAATTTGTACTCATATGTGCAATTATTAACCCTAATAGAAATAATTGGATTTATGAATTATATATACATATGCAATATTGTTTGATATGATTGCAAGACCTAAATCAGGATTTATCTTGTTAAAAGGCATTTAATTGGTAAGTTATATCTCTAGCTATCTGACAATTCTTATTTTAATGGAATTTGTGATTCTAGGACAAATTTTAGGGTAATTCCCAAATAGGGGACATTACACAAAATGGTACTAGAGCTTGTTTGAAATCCCCTTGCAACAAACAAGGAGGTTTAGTGTGTTTGGCTATTTCAAAGGGTTTGAATTTCTAAAAGGGTATCTGAATTCAAGCAAAGAGGATGTTTTAAAGGACTTCTAGTGGTATATTGGCAAAACCCTATTGAACTACAGGCATAGAGAGCTTGTTTGAAGATACAAGCTTATTGTTTGCTCACCTGGCAGAACATTTTGTCCATATAAGAAGATTAGTGTTTCTAAAGGAACCCCTAATTCAAGGCAAAAATTTTAAAATCTAACTAGCCACATTTTTTAAATTCCTTGCAAAAATCATCAAGGGCCCTTTTCTGTTCATCAGAAAACTTATTCAGTTAGACCTCCAAAATTAAGTCACAAGATCAAGGGGTTAAGAAGGCTAAGCAGGAAGTCCTATTGGCATATAGAGGTTCTAATAGAGCAGCTAACTGCAACAGCAACTCACGTGGTAGGGCCATGTACTGTGGATCAACAGTCACACAGTGCAGCAGGTCACATGGCAGACAACACTTTAAGGGCAGATTTCTACCTGCTCTTGTATAAGAAAGTCGCACACCAGGGAAAGTAGCCCGACTGGTTAAGCCCTTTGTTTTGGAAGAAAGCAGATCTTGGGTTCAAGATCCCCTCAACCCCTTGTCTATTGGTGTAAGTAACTAGGGCACGATTCTAGCTAGATTATCAGACTTGCACTTAATTCACTAATAGCATCCACAGTTACAGTATTAAGCAATTTACTAATGTCAAACTTGCTTCAAAAAACAATGTATACACAATTGATGTAAATATATCAATCTCCAAATTTAATATAAAATACGTTGTTACACTCACAGAATCGATAGCTTCAGGATATGCTTCAGTAATGGGAGTTTGATCTGGAACATATTACATCGAATCTGGAGCAATACACGTAATTCGCTAAATACTCAATCCCAGGTTTATGCCTCCAACTAGAACCAGTGATCAATCGATAGAGCCATCGCTCTTAGCACTAGCATCAGTTGGAGCTTATCTCTCCTTGAGGTAGCCATGATCGGTGTATGATGTTCTTCTCGATACTACGCAAAATGCTTGTTGTAGTGCACAATCGACGTGTATGAATTTGGGATGTCGTGGTATGATGGTTGTCTCTGATCGAGTGAGTTGTTGTGTGAGTGACACTGCCATGGATTGATCTAAACTAGGCGCCTAAGAGTTCTGAGTTGTCGCCTGCCCAAAAGTGAGGTTCTGACGACGCTGGCCAGAGCCAGAGGCTCTCCCTGGACGGCGGTTATATCGTTCCTCTGATAGAAATTTGTCCCTCCCTGCACTACACCCGATTCTAGTGTGAGCGCCTGGAAATATGGATTGAGGTGTGAACAATCATGAACCCCAGGTTTGAACTACGTCCCTACCTGGTGTCGAGTCACAGAGGTTTTCGTCCCTATACTCCAACAAGATCTTGTCCAATTCGTGATAATCAACCCCGTCCAAAACCAACTATAAATACTAAACTACTATGCCACTTCAATTGAAGTTGGCCTCAAACAAAACATACAAAAATTAAATTTCAAAACCAAATGGCACCAACCACAAGGCAAGTCGGCCACAATTGACTATTATTTAATTGTTTGATAGTGTTTAAAAACACTAGTTTGTAAAACCATGTCAACCTAGCTCAAGAAGAATTCGAGACATGACAGTCCCCACCCTCAGATGGTTGCTTGTCCTTGAGCAACCTTAGATTTGGGTGTTCAAAGATCTCCACCCCTTCCCAAGTAGCATCTTTAGCCAGCAAATTTTTCCATTTTACCAAATACTCTGAAATGATCTTATTTCTCAAATGCTTTTCCCTCACATCCAGCACCGTCTCGGGCTCGAGAATCAATTTGTCTTCGTCATCGAGGAGTGGCAGCTCTATTGACGATGTAATCTATTGTCCCAAGGCCCTCTTTAAGCATGACACGTGGAAAATATTATGGATTCTGCTTCCTGGAGGAAACTCAAGCTCATATGCAACCTCTCCTATCTTTCTTGTGATCCTAAATGGCCCATAAAATCTTGGTTTCAGCTTTTTTGCTCCATTCCCCTTGAGAGATGACTGTCTATATGGCTGCAACCTCAAGTATACCATGTCGTTTACTTCGAAAACCCTTTCAATCCTTCACTGATCCACATATAACTTTTGTTGATTCTGAGCTCAATGGAGGTTTTCCTTCAAGGAATTCATGGTGTCCACGTTCTGTTGAATCACGTCTCTGGCACTCAAGACTTTACTATCTGCAAGAATCAGATTCATGAAGGAGGTGGCCTCATACCCATAGAGTGCCTTGAATGGTGACATTCCAATGGACATGTGATGTGTGGTATTGTAGCAAAATTCTCCTAGATGTAACCACTTCACCCAAGCTGATTTCTGCCCCATCACATAGTTTCTCAAGTACCCTTCAATCCATTTATCACGATCTTTTTTTGTCCATCTATTTGGGGGTGGTAGCTAGTGTTGGGGGTCAACTCTGTATGAGCCAAGCGGAAGAGTTCTTGCCAGAACAAGCTGATAAATCTGTTGTCCCTATCACTCACAATGTTTCGTGGCAATCCATGGAGCCTAAACACTTCTCTAAAAACTAGATCTGCAACTTGAGGAGCCTTAAATTTTGAAGTACTGGCGTAGAAATGAGCATACTTAGTGAGTCTATCCACCACAAAATAAATACAGTCCTTACCTTGCACCTTAGGGAGCCCGGTGATGAAATCCATCGAAATGCTTTCCCATTTCTGATTTTGAATGGGCAAGGGCTGCAACAATCCAGCTGGTAGTATATGTTTAGTTTTATTCTGTTGGCACACTAAACATTCTCACATGCTGCCATACATCCTTTTTCAGCCCCTCCCAAGCAAAACGTTCCCTTACTTGCTTGTATGTCTTGTAGAATCCCAGATGACCAGCAAGAGGGGTATCATGGCAAGCTTTAATGATTCTATTATTGACCTTCGAATGAGATACAAGATAGACCCGATCTTTCTAGAGGATGAACTCCTCGACCACCCTGTATCTGTCATCAACTATCTTCGCTTCCAAAACATCATTAGCAAATGCATCCTTAGCGTACTTTGTTGTAATAACAATCTTCCAATCAGCAGATATATCAGACATTGCACATAGATATGGCTTCCTAGAGAGTGCATCAACCACTACATTGTTCTTGCCCTTCACAAATTCAATATCAAAATCATAAGCTTGGAGTTTGCTTACCCACTTTTGTTGTCTATCATTCAAATCTTGCTGATTTAGGAAGTACTTCAAGCTGTTATGATCTATCTTCACAACGAATTTACCACAAACCAAGTATTGTCTGAACTTAGCAAGGGTGTGCATGATAGCCAACATCTCCTTGTCATAAATAGAGAGAGCCCTCTCTGGACTAGTGAGCTTCCTACTCTCATAAGCAATTGGGTGTTTATTTTGCATTAATACGGCTCCAATGCCCTCTCCTGACGCATCACACTCAAGTACAAAAGGAGATGAGAAATCGGGGATGGCCAAAATGGGACACGAGCTCATTACCTCCTTGAGTTTATCAAATGCCTGTTGGGCTATGGGACTCCAAGAAAAGGCTCCTTTCTTCGTGAGATTGGTCAATGGTGCTGCAAGCTGAGAGAATCCCCTCACGAATCTCCGGTAGTAGCTGCAAAGTCCCACAAATCCTCTCAATTGTGTCAAATTCTTAGGTGTAGCCCTCCTGAATGGCATTGGTCTTCTCCTCATCCACACTAACCCCTTGAGCGCTAATCTTGTGTCCCAAGTACGATCTCGGTCATCCCAAACTCGCATTTTGACATCTTGGCATAAAATGAGTTCTTTTCAAGGATGTCAAGCACCTCTACTATATGCTTCAAGTGTTCTTCCCACGTGTTACTGTAGATCAAAATATCATCAAAGAAAACCAACACAAATTTCCTTAACTGAAGAATGAATACCTGATTCATGCACGACTGGAATGTAATGGGGGCATTGGTTAACCCAAACAACATCACCAAGAACTCATAATGCCCATAATGGCATCTGAAAGCTGTCTTATGCACATCCTCATCCCTGACTCTAATCTGATGGTAGCCCGAACGCAAATCGATCTTGGAGAAGTACACTACTCCATGTAGCTCGTCTATCAATTCATCGATCCTGGGGATAGGGTAGAGATTCCTGATTGTCTTCTTGTTGAGAGCCCTATAATCGATGCACATCCTGAGCGTTCCATCCTTCTTTTTGACCAACACCACGATGAAGCAAAAGGGCTTGAACTCGGACAAATAAACCCCATATCCAATAACTCCTTAATGGCCTTCTCGATCTCTTCTTTGTATATTCGCGGATGACGATAAGGAGTAGTGATCACTGGTTTAGCTCCTTCTTTAAGCTCTATCACATGCTAAAATCCCCTATCTAGTGGCAATCCTGATGGAATCTCACGAAACACTTTGCACTTCTTGTTCAAGGTAGCCTGAATGTCCATGGGAAAGGTTCTTTCTTCCTTCGATGGGCTAGTATCTGTGATCAAGCACTCTGCTGCCCATGCCATTTGATCCCTACAAAAAGATCATTCCATCCTCTTAGTTGAGACCACCATGGGACCATTCCTGGAGAGGCCCTTGAGGACAACCTCTTTGCCATTATGTTTGAACTTCAGCTCCATAGTTTGGTAATTGGTTGTGTATTCTCCTAATGAATGAAGCCACTACACTCCCAAGACCATGTTCGTGTCACTGATATCAACCACATAGAAATCATCTTTCATCTTGTGTCCACCCAATATCATCTCCATTTGTTGGATTCATTTAGTACAAGAGAGGATGTTCCCTCTAGCTGCCACCACATCAAACCCTTCAAAGTCCTCTACACCCAAACGCAACTTGGCCACTGT
Organism: Sequoia sempervirens; assembly: GCA_007258455.2. Lineage (NCBI taxonomy): Eukaryota > Viridiplantae > Streptophyta > Pinopsida > Cupressales > Cupressaceae > Sequoia > Sequoia sempervirens. The sequence goes on from VDFB02179234.1 coordinate 60,266,459, forward strand.
CCTCTTGTCAATGAAATTATGAGTGGCTCCACTATCAATCAACATCGTCACCTTTTGTCCTCGAAGAGAATGGTATCGTGGTGCCCCTGAAAGTGTTGCAAGAGTACCTCCTGTGGGGCCCCCTTCTACACTAAGCTCTTGAGGTTCCCCATTAGTGTCTTCCTTGTTGACCTCTTCTTCAGTTTCTACTTCATCATCGAAGACCACTTCAATGTAGTAAACTTGTTCCCTTCCTTGGCATATGTGTTGATTGTTCCATTTTTCATTGCAATAGTAGCGCAAGCCTTTCTTGCAAAGTTCATTCCTTGACATGCCATGAGGCCCTATAGGAGGGGCTTTTGGTGGCGGATTAGCCTTAATAAAGGGCTTCTTTGGTTGTCTTGTCGGTGTGCCTTTGCCATTAGTCTTCCCTTTCTTGGTGGAATCTTCGAGACTCAAGGCTTTCCGAATAGCTTCCTCTAATGTTGCTAGCTCCAAAGCTCTTACCAAGCCACAAAATGACTCTGATAGGCCTTCAATAAAAAAGAACATGAGCCTCCTGTCTGAAACATCTGATACCATCACTGCAAGCCTTTGAAATTCTGAGACATAATCTTCCATGGTGCTTGTTTGCTTGAGTCTTGTCAGCTCCTGGAAGTATGCTTCAGGATCCTTCCTATCGAATCTCTCTGTCAATTTATGGGTGAACTCAGCATAAGTAGAGACCTGTCCAAATCCTTGAGTCACAATGCCATGATGCCACCACTCATGAGCTAAGCCTTCCAGATGTAGGATGGTGGATTTGATGGCTTCCTCTTCAATCATGGGGCTGAGAGAATAATAAGTGTCCAGCTTTTGTATCCATGATTGAGCAGTCATGTTTCTCGAGCCATCGAATGTCGAAAGTGTTAGCTTGCTCACCCTATGTTGCAGATCCTTGTTGGGGTGGTAAGTAACTTGGCTTCCCTTGGACCCATTCTTTATGTTGTGAAATTGAATGAATGGAAGTTGTTGTCTTATCTCAAGGTCGATCTGCATATAGGCTTCCATGCTTGTGTTAATGTCTCCCTCTTCCATGCTTGGGTAGGAAAGTGGGTTGTGTGGGATGCCAACCCTTATTGCTTTGATTTTCAGATCCAGGATTGTTGGATAGACTGCCTTCCGAGCCATTGTTTGAAACTAACCTACCATTGTTGTTTCAATCATTCATAGACTACATCATTGTTAATATCATCTGGTTTGTTTGTTCTTGTTGCTTGGCCATTTGCTCCTGTATACTGGCCATCCCCTTTAAGAAAGCTTTGAACTGGTCATCTTTATCTCCCATCTGCTTACCTATGTCTCCTATTCCAGAAGATTCACTTGTTGCTTTCTTCTTCTCCCTTTCGATGGCGCGTTGATCCCTTTGACCCATGCAATACCGTCAGGCTAGCAGGGTCAGAAGCTTTGATACCACTGTAAGTAACTAGGGCACAATTCTAGCTAGATTGTCAGACTTGCACTTAATTCACTAATAGCATCCACAGTTACAATATTAAGAAATTTACTGATGTCAAACTTGCTTCAGAGAATAATGTATACACAGTTGATGTAAATATATCAATCTCCAGATTTAATATAAATACACTGGTTACACTCACAAAATCGATAGCTACAGGATATGCTTCAATAATGGGAGTTTGATCTGGAATAGATTACATCTAATCTGGAGCAATACACGTAGTTCGCTAAATACTCGGGCCTAGGTTTATGCCTCCAACTGGAACTAGTGATCAATCGATAGAGTCATCACTCTTAGTAGTAGCGTTGGCTGGAGCTCATCTCTCCTTGAGGTAGCCGCGATCAGTGTATGATGTTCTTCTCAGTACTACATGGAATGCTTGTTGCAGTGCACAATCGTCGTGTATGAATCTAGGATGCCGTAGTATGATGGTTGTCTCTAATCGAGTGAGCTACTGTGTGAGTGACGTTGCCAAGGATCGATCTAAAATGGGCACCTAAGAGTTCTGAGTTGTCGCCTACCCAGAAGTGAGGTTCTGACGACACCAACCAAAGCCAGAGGCTCTACCTAGACAGCGGTTATATCGTTCCTCTGATAGAAATTTGTCCCTCCCTGCAATGCACCCGATTCTGGTGTGAGCGCCTGGAAATATGGATTAAGGTGTGAACAATCACGAACCCCAGGTCTGAACTACGTCCCTACCTGGTGTCAAGTCACAGAGGTTTTCGTCCCTGTACTCCAACAATATCTTGTCCAATTCGTGATAATCAACCACATCCAAAACCAACTATAAATACTAAACTACTATGCCGCTTCAATTGAAGCTGGCCTCAAACAAAACAAACAAAAATTAAATTTCAAAACCAAATGGCTCCAACCACAAGGCAAGTTGGCCACAACTAACTATTATTTAATTGTTCGATAGTGTTTAAAAACACTAGTTTGTAAAACCATGTCGGCCCAGCTTAAGAAGAATTCGGGACATGACAGTTGGGGTGCTTTGATAGCTTGTGAATTGGACTTTGGCTAACATGGCAGGTTCTTGTAAATACTTGTGGCATTCAATGATTGGTTGTTGCTAACTCAATAGTGGTTTAGTAGGTAACATGGCACAACTATGTGGTGTCAAATTCTATATGGTGCTCATAGATCAAGGTAATGGTCAATGTGATGAAAATGATTCTATGCTTGAAAAATTGGCCACTGTATTGAAGTGTCAACGGGCCACATTTTTGCCTATCTATAAGCAATCCAATCAAGAAATCTTGGTGAGTAATAAAGCCACACATCAATGAAGAGCACAGCAGGAAGCTTGACTCATATATGTATTTGCCTACCAAAATTTAAAATACAAATTTTTCCTTTTTTGTAGGATTCAAGCTCCACTTGATATCCAAACTCCAATGAGGATATAGCATAGGTATGAAATGAACTACATTTCCCCATTATTGAAGAGTTGCAAAGGTGTTTTCAAGCTCTTCGCTATGGCTATAGCATTGTTGCCTTTTGAGACTTATAATAAACAGATTCACTCCTGAGATCCAAAACAATGACTAATGTTTCTGAACCTACACTCTGCAAACATAACTTCCAAATATAGGTTAAGTCAATGCAACTGATCTTCATGGCCTGGGAATATTGCAAATTGTTAGGGAGACTTGCCAGAACAATTGCAAATTGTTAGGGAGACTTGCCAGAACAAGCAGAAGCAATGTTGGGGCTACAAATTGCTTCTTAATCGAGACAATATTTACAACTACAAGGCAAAGACAGTCTGACGAAAAAGTGGGAGGCGTTGAAGGTCTTCAATCTTCCAAGCAGGGTCAAGCATTCAGGTTGCAGCAAGAATTAGTCAGACTTGAGGCTTCAAAACTTGATGATTGATAATTATCTAGCCAGAGTCAGGGACCTTTAGGATCAAATTTCTCAATAAGGAGCAGAATACAAGATAGGATCAGAGAATGATATAGATTGTGATTAAGAGTCTGAAGGAGCAATTTGATATATTTCTGCCCTCGTTCACTCAACAAGATCATGAAGAAGAATTAAAGGTAAAATTTAAAACTTCTTTTGATGAGCTATGCAAAATGTTGGTTCAGGTGCAAGACATAAAAATCAGATCCAAGCAATAGGGGAACATGACTCATAGAAAAGACAAGAAAAAGTACAGGTGGAATGGTGACAAGCAAGAGCACCCAAGGGATTACCAAGGGTATCAGTGAAGATGTGAGAAAAAAGGGGTCTTATCAAATTGATGCCAAAGGCAATTCAAAGCAAATTTAGTGAAGGAAATGAGAAAAAAAGATGTTACTGCTGTGACAAAATGGGACATCCAGAAAATGCCTACCTACGTACAAGACTCATCAGAAAGAATATGAAGCTCATGAGTTCCAATGAAAATTGTACTGATGATGATTCTACATTCAATATTTGCACTTCTACAGTTTTTATGTACATATTTCTAAATCTGAGAAGGTGATCAATTTGGGTAATACTCATCACATGGCAAGGATAGGCATTTGTTTTCATCACTTGAGAAACCTGAGAATGACAAATTTAAAATTGCAGATAATTCAGCAATGAAGATTTTACCTAGTGGGGCTATTAATTATATGTATCGTGTGCCCTATCTTTTGTTGCCCATATATCAAATCACTTGGAAGAGTAAGAAGGTAGAATTTTGGCCCAACAATTTGCTGTGAATAATATTGCTAATGAACTTTAGGTAATTGCCGATGGGGGCACTAGATAATCATGCTAACTTATTTGTTCCCTAGATTTCAGGATGTTCCAAGGAGTTGGGAACAATTTGAATTGGTAGCAAGTATAGATGAGGGTAGCCACCTTTGGCATTTAAGGCATACCCTTAACTTTCCAAGCCTGTAGTCAATAGATTGCCTAAAGATCCATGGCCTTCCTTCTATTACTCTTGCCAAAGGCACATGTCAGGGGTGTGTTTTAGGGAAACGTTCCAGAAAATATTTGAGAAAGGCAAGCCATATTCATCTCAACATAAAGGTGCATTGTAAAGGAAGAACACACGTTTTTATAAATGGTGTGATGTACGTCACAAACTAAAGGAATGCAAGATTTGTTTTAGGCCAAAGCTGCGAACTGTGCCAACTACATTTGGGTTTAGGTTCCTACTGGAGCAATTCATGATGTTACTCCACATGAGAAACAGAATGGGAGATAACCCACAGTCACACATATTAGAGTCTAGAATTTGGTATGAACCCCCACTCTAGCTGAAAAGCAAAAGAAACATGATCTAAAGAGTCATAATTGTACCATGGTAGATTATTTTGACTAGATGAAGGTTTACATGCTATTAAATTTCTCATTTGAAGAGATGTTATATTTGATCAGGCGGCAAATGCAGATACCTGGAGATGCACACTGTCAAGATGATTCTAATTTTCTACGGATTTCCCATTATCTTATTCTAATGATGATGAAGAGGAGGCATCCAAGATTAATGACCAAGATCCTTCTTTGGTCACTATAGAGGAGATTGCTTCAATTAAGGATGCATTAGAAATAACAGGAGATTTAATTGGTAAGGCACATTCAGGTGGTAGAGCTCATGATGATGAGATTCCTACATAGGATAACCATTTCAAAAATGCTCAGATTCATAAGGAGACTCTAACACAAGGGAATTGTGTAGGTGATATTGCCAACCAAGATAGCTCTGGCTCTAGAAAAAGGTTGTGGTCTTAAGTGGGCTGCTCAAACTCTTGAGGAGGCTAAGAATGATAGGAGGGTTGAGACTCACAATTGGTAGACCAAAGTGATAAGTGATAACACTAGGCCAATTATCCAATTATCCTCCCATTTCTAGGGCAATGGAAACTTGTGATCCATATTCCTACAAAGAAGCTAAGGGATAGTGGGAGGAGGCAATGGAGGAAGAGCAAAACTCACTGATGGAGTAGACAACTTTGTAGCTAGTACACCATCCACATAGAAAGACCATTGTCAACTGCAAATACATTTATAAAACAAAATTCACTTCTGATGGTTCTGTGGAGAGATATAAAGCATGCTTGGTAGCTGGGTGGTATTCATAGAAGGAGAAGATCAACAATTGGAATACTTGTGCATCTATTGCTAAGATAGAGTCAGCTCACACTAATCTTGCTCGTACAACAAAATTTGGATGGGAGGTACATCCAATGGATGTATTATGTGCCTTCTTCAATAAGGGCTTTGAAGTAAGAAGCCCACATGGAAAAGCCAAAAAGATTCATGCAACATGATGGAGACAATAACCTTATCTGTAGGCTTCAGATGTTTTTACATGGATTGAAGCAAGCACCTAGTCGATGGTATGAGAAGATTGACAAGTTGTTTCTCTCTGCAACTCTCCAAATACAAGTCAGATTATAATATATATGTTAGGCACATTTATAGTCATATGCTCATAATGACACTTTATGTGAATGAGATAGCATTTCTTTGATACATAATATCTTGTGCTGTGTTCTTCATTGTATGTCATGTATATTTCATTTGGTAATCATGTGGAATATAATACTTAAGCATCAACAAAACTTATTGTCTTAATCTCAGTCAAAGAAAAAAAATCCCTTTTTAAGTCATTAGGGTTCTTTTCTACCCTACTACTGCTCTATGTAATTAGATGTAAATTTGAAGTTCCTTTGAGCTAATTTGATAATCCATAAACAAACTGAAAAAATCAAAAGCATGTAATTGGCCCAGACTCTCTGAAAAGTACAGCATAAATACTAAAACATTGGTATATAGCCTCACTTTGAAGAGACCAGAATAAATGCTCCATTAAATTCATTATACTGTAATTGGGATAATAGTTACAAACTTACAACTCCAAAAACAAATTTAGTAAGAATAGCGTAGCCGTGGTAATCAACAGCCAAATTTTACATGATAAAACATAGATACAAAACCTAGAAATGTGAAGTATGTTATATTTTTTAGATTTCCACGTGTAAATATTTAACTTTTTTAAGTTTTCAGTTACAAAATTAAATGATAAATTCCATGGCACTTTTTCAAGGTTTAAGACCATAAACTAGAGAAATTGTGAACTTACTGTAAACTTTAACGGGCTCCACTTTGACATAGCTATAGAGTTAGGAAGTAGAATTCAAAATAAACCATAAATTTTTTGGTCCACAAAAATAAGAGTTCTTCCTAGCAATTCGGTTTTATTGATCAGAAACTTACCTCTAATTTAAAATGGTCAAATTTGGAAGAATAGTGATCTTTAGGCCTTGTCATCACTCTTTAAGTTTTATACCTATTCATCGTTTTATTCACCTTATCATGTATGTTAATTCATGATTTCAAACAGAAGGCTCACGGAAAATTCAATATTGAATTTCCTGTGCAAGACACTCATTCTGCATATTTCATAAGTCCATTGAACTAAATGGAAAAGCCTTGATGTTTTATCACACATATCCATTTCGTTGTGCTTTCTTCCGTAAAAGCTTTATCATCCGGTAGTTTCATACCTTTGACGAAGAATAACTACCTTTGACGAAGAATAACTTTACCTGAGATGCTTCAATAAAATCTCTTTAAGGGCTTATATGGATTTTATGAATTTATATCGATGTAGCTTTACAATGGCTCCATTTGGAAAGACAGTTAAATTTGCATAGAATGTTATAAAATTTGACAAATATACCTAATAAATCCCCAGGTTCAAATCCTCGGAGAAGAATTGAAATTGTCAAAAAATCACATCCAACTCTGCAGCTGTAATGTACCGCAACAGACCAGGTGCAAGTCTTAGGCGAATTTGAATGGGCGCGAGGATGGTGGATATTCCAGTTTAAGTTTAAAACGTGGAAGGCTTCAATAAAATCTCTTGAAGGGCTTATAACGAGTTTGCGAAGATGGGTGCTTTCCAAGTAAATCCCCAGGTTCAAATACTCTAAAAAGCGTTCAAATTGGGGAAAATAGCACATCCAACTCGGTGAATGTGGTATACCCCAACAGACCAGGTGAAGTTTCAGAGGAATTTGAATGGGTGCAACGATGGTGGAAGTTCCAGTTTGAACTGTGTGAGGCTTGGTAAAAGTTTCAAACGGATTTAACGGGCAGCTCGGAGGAGGGGCGCAACACCCAATTTGAACAGTAGAGGTTGGTTAACCGTTAAAATGCCAGGTGAATTTGAGGGTGTAATATCTCAGCCGAAGGTGGCTTCGCAAGGGGAAATTGACGGTAAATGAATTGTAATGATACAGCTATTGAATTCGAGAGGAGATACAGCTCGATAGGTGGCTCCGCAAGGGGAATATAATAGTAAAACAAATTCTTATATTGAAAGGCAGGTAGGAAATCCACCCGTCATGAAATTTACTATTCAGCCAAACGGTGTGCAAATTCCAAACATACACAGAGTGGCTTGGAGAAGCTAAAACGCAGAGTATGTTACCGTAATATATCCTTTCTCCATGAGACACTCTGCGACTCCCAGATGATAAGGAAATAATAAACCCGCGGCAGAGAAGCTGAATCCGGGGCTGGTAATCACGCGTCGTTCTCTCTCCGCCTCCACGTCCTTCTTCCTCTGCTCCCACAACACTGACGGATCAATTTCATCCTTGGTAACCGACGCTATTTCGTCTTCCTCATTTTCATCCGTTTTAACAAAACTAAAAAACCCCGATTTCTTCACCACATCTTCCAGTCCTCTCACAGAGAGAATCACATTCTTCTGCTCAGATTTTCTGTTTTTCAACAGCAGGGAAGCGATGCTGATGAAGAATTCGCCCGTGGCAACAGCAAACGACCGTTTCTCATTCCCAATCCGTTCCTTCTCTTTTTGCTGAGTCCCTGATGAGAATTGGACGCGGAACCTCTTCCTCGCAAACTCGCCGCGCATGGGAAGCAACCCATTGGAGCTGGCAACCCTAAACCCCAGAGAATTCACTCTACTTTTACTCACCAAATTCAAGTTGAAGAAAATTGAAGAAGCAGCCGGCGGTGCCATCGACGCAACGGCCGTCACCATTATTATTACTGGCCCTTACCTCCTGCGCTTCATGTTGCGGCACAAACAATCTCTTTGTGTTTGGCAAGTATGTATGCAGTAAAGCCGACGGGAATCAGACCTTTGATATCTTGCCTCCACGTGGAACAGAACAAAGCCCACGCTTTCCTCTATGTTAACCTCCGTGTCGTTTGTGGGTCACCGCTTCTCCTACCATATTTGCCACATAAATAACGGTGATGATTAAAGCATGTGTTAGAGATGGATATTTTCACAAGCCCGCAGTCAAAAACCGGGAGTATCAGAATAGATTCAGTTTTCGCTTTGAATAAGGCAGCGGTCCCATGCGGCGAGGCTTAGATCCACAATTAAAGACCGCGATAAATTGAAATTTTCTTTAAAACTGGCAATTGCACCTTAGTGTGCAATGGGTAAGTCAATTAAAATAAATTTTGATCTATTTTTGTAATATATAAAAGTATTTTAATCATTTTATGTAATTAATAATTTTATTTTAAAATATAATATATAATAATATGTATAATCAAATTATTTATAATTAAAATATAATCCACATTTCATATAATAATTTTAAAAACTATTAATGATATAAATAAAATCAATTTAAAAGATTATTAATGATATAAATAAAATCAATATAAAAAAATAAAAGTTAATTTAAAAAATTATTAATGATAAATAAAATCAATTTAAAAAAATAAAATTTAAAAAGCCTATTTGTAAAGTTTTGTCAATTTCTCTCGGAGCTCCTCTTCGTTCGCTTCAACCTCAATCTCTACGAATCCCAGCTACAATTTTTAAGAGTAAACTGTAAATAAATATAAACGACGGCATCGATCGAGTATGCAAGTAATTATTCATTCAAGTTCTGCAAGTAATTATTCACTCAAGTTCTTCCCCTACGCAATCCTGCCATGAACCTTGGAGGCCTCCGAAAGATTTATGAGCTTTTGTCGTCGATGTTTTTTTCTTGTTAAGCATTTAACACAGCCATTAATAGGTAGTTCATTATAGGTATAAATGCCACGTAAACTGCTTGTTCTTACCGGGTTGTAGAGGAAAATAACTTTTTTAATGCAGTACTTGAGTAGGTACTGCCTACGCAGCAGGGTACTCCTTGCTTAGGCAGCGCGCCATGCAAGTTGTGCTCTGTACAAAGCCTTTAGGATTTTTAAAAAAAACTTTTAAACTTTTAAAATGATGAACGGTTGAGATTCGTTTAATGGCCAACAGATTGATACCAACCATTGATCGGGCAAAATTAGCTGTCTTCTTCAAATAGGATACGCCTTCGGCGTAAAAAATAGAAATTATTATTTTAAAAGCTTTCAATTTTTTAGCAGATAGGTTAGGGGAGAGGGGTCACTAGTGTGCAAGCTAACCTTGTCAACCTATAGCAATTGACTCGAATATCATAGAACCTTCATTTTTTTTTAAATGTGGACTGGTCTCTTATCCATCTATAACTAAAGTTTGGAGGTGTGGCTCATCATGCAACTCGCCACATCAACGCATCTATTGAGAAGTGTCTAAAATTAGCAAGTTGTCTCACACTATCAAACCTGTCTTATACCACTAAACTTTATAAAAAAATTGTATTCAATCTTGAAGTATCTCTATCATAATGAATTATCTTTATTTGGTTTTTAATTTCTTCATATGAATATATTGGAATGAATCTATAACCTATTCAATTAGGAGTTTGATATTCTTTAGTGAATTTCAAAATAAAGTGTGTGTTATGAAACAACTCACACAATAGAAAATATAATATGAAATGTACTACAAATGCTTGATAATAATATGTCACTTCAAGGGGGATACCTCCAATATTCTTCAATAAGAACACAATACTCAACATGATGCTAATTACTAATCTATACCTCTAATATATACCATACTTATGTCTTGGATACCACCTAGATCAACTTAGATACTTAAGTATAACCCCTAGAATGACCTAAATACATATATATGATTATAACAATGATTATGTAACTTTCTTAAGAGTTAAGGTAGCCACAAGTTGATTACTCATAACATAATATAAACTATAGGGTTAGGGGCATAACAAAGTGCATGAATATGTTTACAGATTAAATATAATATCTTTACAGTAAATGCATATCAATCTAGGTTCATCTAGTTCAAATAGTTGTCTCTACAATCAATGGAATATTAAGATGAGTAAATTTGTTCATTGCTAAGTGTTATGTATTATACAAGATAATGTCAATGAATTTTATTTTATGTTCATAGTTAGTTGAATTCATACCCTTGATCATCATCCGGATTGTGTATAAATAAACTTCAATAGAATGATAAAAAAAATAGTCACACAAGATCATTCAAGAGACAACACTAAGAAGAACAACATGTGCAATTGAAGGGAAAAAGTAAGCTTGGTTTAGTCTAAAAATAATAGTAAAATACATACTCACCTAAATATTTTGAAGTAATAGATAATTAATCTAATATATGTCACATAATCATTGGTATTGTATGACATGAACTCACTCTAGTAGGTCTCACAACAAGCTCTTGTAAATCCTTGAAACAACTGTGTTTTATAGTCATCACATTAACTCCATTGTAATGCATGCTTAAGTCATTTAGCAAAGTAATTACTAGAAAATAGTCCTAAAAGATTTAATCTACCTCTTTCTCAAAAGAAAATATTTCCAAAGTGTATAACTTGCTTCTAGCTAGCTTCTCAGGATTATCATTATCTACCAAGTTTCTTTTTTTTTAAAGATGTATTTGAACCTTGAGTTGGTATTGGCTCAGAAAATCAGCTTTTGATGATTACTGATATTGTATATTTTATAAAAAAAAGTCATATCCATAATATCATTGAATCATTGCATCTCATTTGGATTCATTATTTGGTCACAAAGAAATGCAATAGTTTTTATGCTTAAATCCCAGTCACATACACACATGCATCTTGGATATTTGAGTTAGAACCCTTGAGCCACCGGATAATATTTTTGACCATTTTGGGCAGGAAAGGTAGCAAAATCTCTCCATGAAAAGTGATCACAACTGCACATTGTAACACATTATTAGCATGCAATGCTCTTATATTACTATTTTATTTTGAAAATACATGGCATAAATGGACCTAACCCATCTGGACTTCACATCTCCACATTTTTTGTGAGGTGTTGTGCAACAATCTAGTAAGTGCCATGGTTTTTTGTGTATTTGCATTCACACTCGATCGCACTTAAAATCCCTACGATTTCCCCTATACATAGGTTTTGTTTCCCAAGCCATATGTGTTTCACTAATGTAACTCCAAATGACTTCACTCTATAAAGGAATTGACCTTCAATGCTTATTTAACATGCAAGAGAAATTTAGAATATGGTGTCCATCATATTGATACACCATTATGACTTCACTCTATAAAGGAATTGACCTTCAATGCTTATTTAACATGCAAGAGAAATTTAGAATATGGTGTCCATCATATTGATACACCATTATCCCTTTCCAAAGTCTAATAGACCATCCATGCTCCTAGTATGACCATTTTCTTGCAACATTAGAAATTTGTTTGTGTTCCATGAAATCAAGCAATTGTAAGGGAGGAAGAAAGGTGTGACATATATGAGAGATTGTCATGTAAGGATGCATGTGCATGTAAAAATAAGTGTTGAACACAACCTTAGCCATGCCAAATATCTACATGAACATTGTCAAATAGATGTTCTAACATCCTATTCTCTACCTCTATAGATCCCCAAGTTACATCACATATACAATAGATGGTGGTGCAATTTGAAAAGAATTTTTTGTTCTTTATTTAGAATGTTTATTTTTCTCTTGATATTTTATTCTCTTTATATTTTGTTAATGCCAATAAAACATGGTATAAAAATCCAATATTTATAATTTAATGGGTTCTCGAATAGAGATATTTTATGGTCAAAGCTATTAAGAGTTGAAGCACATAAACAAATCATTTAAAGATGATCATTTTAAAGAGAATTTTCCTTTATTACTTCAACGGTTTTGGTTCAACACCATATATTTGAAACAACAATAAATAGATATGCATGTCTACAACATACAGAGCTAACTTCTATATTTATTTTTGAAAGCAACTCTATAGCTTTAGATATATAAGATGTTACTTTTTCATAATTTATATTTCTCAATCTAGTGCATTGTCTTAAGACTAGTTGATAACTATTTAAGCATTCTCTTTAGGTTGTTTTACTTGGTAGAACTGTCTTTTATATTTTTCTTTAAATATTCAAATTATTAGAAAATAATATTATAAGGTGTTCAGTGACATATATGATTATGTTGAAAATTTTATATATTAGATATAATTTTAGAGAAAATGTATATGCATTTTTTTTCATAAAGGTGGCAAGGCCACAAAAATTATATTAAATAATAGAGAAGTTACATATCGTTAGAAAAGTGGTTTGAATAACTCCATAGACCAGAAGTATCAAAAAAAAAGATGAACCACAATTACAAAATTTGAACTACTTGCCAAAAGTGAGCAAAAACGTGCCCTAAGCACCAAATACAAGAGAAGCTCAATAGCATGAGCTTAGAAGAAAACTGAAACATGAAGAACCCAGAATAGTCAAACGTTGAAGACTAGAGAAAGTGTAGACCAAAAAGTGAGCCATAGCATCAAAAATCTGAAAGCCACCTAGAACCTACGAGAAAAACTAGGGGGCTTCCATCCACAAAACCAAAACAAAATGTCACCCTAAGAGTTAGCAGCAAGCCTGCGAAATGAAGCCAATAGACTAAAACAAGATAACGAAGTGCCACAAAAACACCAAAGAAGAAAATATGGACTCTTTAAGTTGAGCTTTCCTCTGAAAACACAATATCCGTAGGAGGCAGAAAATAAGTTTTCCTTGTGAGGCTCAATAAGAGCATGTCTGATGAGAAGTCAAACTGCACTATAAAGTTCCTAAATGGGATCACAAATAGAGTTTCCATAGCGGTACCTGAGACTCAAGAGACGACCATTGAATTCATGGGGGAAATCATTGAGTAGTTTGTGTGTCATGGCACAGATAAGTCTGGAGAGGCTTCTATCGGATAAAACATGTTGTTTGCAGATGATTCCACCTACTAGATTCAATCCTTGAAGGATGTTGTAGCCTTCCAAATCCAGTTGAAGTGAGCCGAGAGGGAAAACATGTGGCAATAAATAAGTGTATGCTAAAAATTTAACCATTTCCACATTCCACAATACATCCATTAGATTTGATACAAACTATGAAGCCAGTTCGTATGGAAGTGCCATGACATTCAATTCCATCGAATCGAAGCCCAAAACCACTTGAATTGTATCCATCACCTATTTTCATTCGAAAGAGAATTCCCTTCTTAATTTTTCCTCCATGATAGGAGAATTATCACGAATTTCATGCCACCTAAGAGGAACAAAAACTTTGAAAAGCCTATCCAGAGCCATCAAAGATACCAGGCAACGTGAAAACCACAGGAAGAGTGAGCAATAAGCCATCTAAAGGCCAATATACAATAATTCAAATGGCCGGAAAAACACCACATGCAGAGTCACACATGAACAAGCATTAAGCATTCATTTAATGAGTAAGCAAAATCAGTACCATCGAAAAGTATTTTGATGCCAAGTGCCATGCAATTTGCCATGCCTTGGAAATTAAAAAGATAGCAAGAAGCCACTAGAAATATATCAGAATTCATCAAAGGTTTTGCTAAATACTCCTCTCCGATGTTTTTTCAGCAAGGAAAAATTCTTGTTGGTGAACATCAAAGAGGAGGAAAATATTTTTTTTTCCAAAACGTTCATGTGCCAAATTTGGCACCAACTCTGACAGCCGCTAAGAACAAGTAATGTTCTGATTTTCAATATTTTTCCATAAATATTAATCCACATAGGGGCCAGGAAATCCTCAAAGTTGTTCACCCAGACGAGACATGTTTGTTTTGGGGAAAAACGAAATGGAACACCTGTCAAACCCAACGTGAGAAGGTGACGAAAGGTCACATGTGCCAATTTGCAAGGAGTACCATCTGGAGTGAAAGCTACAGAGATCATATATATAACATCCATAAGTGATCAGTGGCACATATAACAAATAATTCGTCAAAAAATATCGTAAGGTGAAGTGACATATATGATTATGTTGAAAATTTTATATATTAGATATAATTTTAGAGAAAATGTATATGTTTTTTTTTTTTTTTTGGTATAAAGGTGGCAAGGCTAGGAAAAATTATATTAAATAATAGAGAAGTTACATATTGTTAGAGAAGTAGTTTGAATAACTCCATAGACCAGAAGTATCCAAAAAAAAGGATGACCCACATTTACAAAATTTGAACTACTTTCCAAAAGTGAAGCAAAAACGTGCCCTAAGCACCATATACAAGAGAAGCTCAATAGCATGAGCTTAGAAGAAAACTGAAACATAAAGAACCCAAAATAGTTGAACGCTGAAGACTAGAGAAAGTGCAGACCATAAAGTGAGCCATAGCATCAGAAATCCAAAAGGCACTGAGAACCTACAAGAAAAACCAGGGGGCTTCCATCCACAAAACCAAAACAAAATGTCACCCTAAGAGTTAGCAGCAAGCTTGTGAAATGAAGCTGATAGACTAAATCAAGATAACAAAGTGCCACAAAAAACCAAAGAAGAAAATGTGGGCTCTTTAAGTTGAGCTTTCCTTTGAAAATGCAATATCTATAGGCGGTAGAAAATAAGGTTCCTCGTGAGGCTCAATAAGAACATGTATGATGAGAAGTCAGACTACATTATAAAGTTCTTGAATGGGCTCACAAACAAAGTTTCCATAGCGGTACCTTAGACTCAAGAGATAGGCATTGAATTCATGGGGGAAATCATTGAGTAGTCTGTGTGCCATGGTACAGATAAGCCTGGAGAGGCTTCTATCAGATAAAACGTGTTGTTTTCAAATGATTCCACCTACCAGATTCGATCCTTGAAGAATGTCATAGCCTTCCAAAGCCGACTAAAGTGAGGAGAGAGGGAAAATGATGAGAGCATCATAATACTTTCATTTAAAGTATTTTATGTTTAAAAGACTTGTTATTTTTGTTAATTAACATGACTGGCGGTAGATTATAGATTAACATATTTACTTATTTTGCTTTATGTTTAGCTAAATTAGTGGATATATTTGAAGTAATGGTTTATGTTAATTGTGTTACTTTATGATGATATTAGCTAAGATAATTATGTTGTGTTGATCTTTTACTACCAAAATTGTTATCCTTTTCTTAAGGGTTTTGAACAAGGTATTTTAAAGATTGATGATGTGGTTAAAATCTCTGTTTAATTATGATGGATGAATATGCCATAGATGGGCCCTGTTGGATGATGAGTCACTCAAGTCCAAATTGACTTCTTTATAGTCGGTTATGGAACTTCTACTTCCAACACCAATCTGGCATAGCTCTCTTTAGTCCAGTTTCAGTTCTGTTTTAGTTTGATTATAATCTTTAGTTTGATCGCCTTAAGTCTTAGCAGTTAACGCCATGTTAGAAATCTAATAAGGATATTATTATAAATATCCATGTTTCTGTTTTAGTTAGAGGTTAGATAATTTCAATCAGATTTCTATAATTCAACACCAATACTTTGTTTTGCATTCTACTTTTGATCAATGGGAATGAAAGCAAGGAGTTAATTCAATCACTATGTTAAGGGATCTTACCTGAGGAAGAGCAGGGCCCACTCAACCTTTGGAATGATCTTGTGTTGGTATTTTGTTAAGTTATGCTATTTTTGATTCATTCGTATTAAATTTGAAGTAGATGTTAATTTTGAATTGTTAAGTTGTTAAATCATTTTCCAACTTAGTGAATGTTAATTCTGGATACTTATTTTTGCTTGAATTACTTTTCAAGTTTCAGTTTGTTATGGTTAGATTAAGTTGTTGGAATCATTATAAGGTTTATCAAATAAATTGGATTTAGATTTTGTTTGAAGTAGTTAAGTTTGGTGTTTATTTATTAAGTTTCATTAGAAGCAATGATAGGAACTTATGGAAAGATGAAGTTGGATTTTGTTGAAAATCTATTCATGGAGATTAGTCTTTATGTTTTCTAGAGTAATCGTCACTTCCTCACAATTCATTTATGTTCTTAAATAGTGTTTAATTTCCAACAATTAATTATGGATTTCTTTTAAAAGCAAAATAGAATTAATTTGGATTTCATGTTTTAAATTAAGGATTAAAGTAATCATTAGTTGTCTCCATGAATTGGTCTAAATCAAGTTCAATAAAGTTAGAAATAAGTCAACAGGATTTTAAATTAGAAAATAAGATAGAATTAAACGTTAGGAATCAATCGCTACAATTCAACTCCTGAAGTAGGAAAATCGATACCTAAAGTCGTTGTTTACAGTGCAAAATCCCCCCCAAGAATCCATGACAACTATCCTTATCCCATATTGCTCTGAGACACACCCGGTTCGATACATAATTGATTAAATGATGCAAGTTGTGACATCAACAACCTTGCCCATTTTTGGCACCGTTGTCGGGGATACTTAAAAGATCCAGCTATTTAGTGTGAAGCCTTAATGTTGATAAGGAAGAGAGATTTGAATTGTGGATGAGATGAAATAGAAACCATCTAGGAAGGTTTCTTCCATGAAACGTTGATTTTCGTAGAATTATTTATTTTGATTAGGAACAAGACATTCAACAATACTAGATCGAAAATCAAGAAAATAATCAAGAACATCCAATTGAAAATCAAGAAGAAAACAAAAATCCATTTCCAGGAGAAGAAATGGGTGACCAACTCGTACGTCCCCCAACAAATAGACCTTTTCAAATCCTATCAATCTTGAAAGATAGCTTGATGAATCTCCTATGAAGAACATTTCACCCTCTATTCTACCTACCTTTAGGGGAAAGATTTCAAAAGACCCTAATCAATTCCTGTTTGAATTCAAAATTTTATGCCAAACCTATGATTATGCAACAAATAATCAGAAGTTGAAGTTG
The DNA here is from genome assembly GCA_007258455.2 of Sequoia sempervirens. Classification (NCBI taxonomy): domain Eukaryota; kingdom Viridiplantae; phylum Streptophyta; class Pinopsida; order Cupressales; family Cupressaceae; genus Sequoia; species Sequoia sempervirens. The sequence continues at coordinate 60,283,957 of VDFB02179234.1, forward strand.
TTTCCTTCTACTTTGAAAGAATCGGCTTTAAGATGGTTCATGGGTTTAGGATTAGGAACAATTAGAACTTGGCAACAAATGGAAACCAAATTCCTTGACAAATACCAAGATTACTGTCGAGTAAGGGATAGGAAGGAGGAACTTTTTTGAATGAGGCAATTGGAGGACAAAAGTCTGGAAGACTATGCTGATAGGTTCCAATTTGTGCATCAGAGGTATACTAATGGGCTGGATAATGAAATGAGCAAGACAATTTTCCTTAGAGGGATTGATGACGAGTCAAGAGAGTCCTTGAATCTAATGGGAAAGGGAGAAATTAACAAGCTCTCCTTGGATGACATTGTGGAGATCTGTAGGAACTACTCTAGAACTAGAGTGGGGACTAGAAACTCCAGAAGAAACAAGGCTAATACCATTGATGTATCAGAGGTAATGGAGGAATTAGCAAACATGAAGATTGATATACTTTTGCATCTCAACATGCAAGGAGATAAGAGGAGCACTGAACCATTGTCAATTTATTGCTCCAAATGTATGGGAAAACACCTTTTGAGAGAATGTCCATTAAATCAGGTTGAGATCTATGAGATTGTGAAAAAGGTAAGTGCACCAAGATGGTCGCACTTTTGTAGCCAAATAAGAAAAAAATGCGCCATAACGCGAACGTGTTATGTCTTTTTAAAAGCAAAAAAAAGTGAATCCAAATATCATTTGTCATTTGCTTTTTACTGTTTTCCATCTTCGCCCGCAGCCAAAAACCCTGCTTTACGCGCTCGCATTGTTGGAGAGGTGATTTCTTCACATTTCATCAACCTCAGTTGGATTTTCTTCACAAATATGGCACCACAACGACGAAGAGATGCAAGAGGTAAGTTTTGTTTGGTATTTGTTATGAATTTTTTTGTTTTAAATTGATTTTGTTTGTTTTAGTTTAGAAATGAATGATTTTTTTTTAATTTGTAGGAAATCCTCAACAAGAGGAGGAAAATCCTCAACCAAATCAGCCTCAACAAAATCAACCTCAACAAAATCAACCTCAACAACAAAATCAACCTCCCCCACCATTCTCTCAATACCCTCTTGGCACTCAAGAAAATTTGAGGAGTGAAATTGAAAACAATAGAAAAGAAGTTGAGGATCTTATTAGTAGGTTGAGTGATCAAAATTCTTCAACCACGGAAAGAATACATCTAGCAGATTCATTGAAGGATTTGTTAAAAAATGTAGATGGAATTACCCAACAAATATCTGGGTGGCAAAATAGGAGGGAAACATCGAGGGCATATTATGCAGACAAATTATCATATAAACAAGTAAAGATTTAAAGATTACTAAAGTGATTTACATTAAGCTCTATTCCATGACCCTAAAACAAATCAAATCTCACCCTCAATGCAAAAGGGTTTCTTATTCATTGGTGCCACCACGAGATTAGGAACTGTTTTTATGATAGATGGTATATGGTCTTTGATTACCCACCGTGCAATAACTGTGAAGTCCCCCAATATTTTCTTAGGAAATTATACTGTGAGTTTGTATTGAACCAAATCCTGAATTATTTTGATATGAAGGAGTTTCAAGGGAGAGGTGGGGGAATTGACGCAGGAATGGGCAGTGCAGTAGGATCCTACGACGGACCGCGACATCTCGCTAGGAACCCTGCACTTGAAGCGGTGTGATACTGCGGTTGCAAAGAAGTCTTGATAAGAGACTTTTAGGGGAAATCACATCCTTGACTCTAAGTGTCATCCCACCCACTAGCCCATTGTGGTATATCAGTCTTGGTGGTAGCCGAACCATGTGTCGATCTTCTTGGAACCCACTTGTTAAATATGACCCTATTTGGGCCTCGGGGAGGGTGTTATGTAGGATCCATATGCTTCTGCTCTATTTGATCCATATGCATCCCTAATAGGGATGGGAGGGAGGGGGGTGAAACTTAGAATTACATGATTGCATGTAAGTACATTAGCCGGTCGGGGTAAAATTCAACATGTTCATTGAATTTAGTTTATTAAATTTTGATTGTGAAATGCAAGATTAACTTATTTAGTTTTATTATTTTAATAAAATTGCAGGGTCATAGCGTTGAGCCTGGATATACTAGTCATCAGCCTGTTTATTTTTGCAGTACACCTATCAGTGGGGTATGCAAAGTTAGTAAACAATTCTAAATTTAGTACACATGTGTTAATAGCATTGTTTTACGAATGGTATTTTAATATGTTATTTTGGATGTTGAACAGGGTACTGTCAAAGGATTCAAGGGAACACCTCTGAGTGCGAGTAGATTTACTCAAACATTCACAGAGGTAATATAGAATAAAGAGAACTTAACTAATGAATTCTAAGTTTAATCTAGATTTGTGTATATATAGTCATAAGAGTGTATGGGTTCACTAGGTTATTATTCAAGCTTTTAAGAATCATCCTACTATGATTGTTTGTCTTAGAATTCCTACACTAGTAAGCTATATATAATAAAAATTTAACATGGAATTGACAAAGGTAGAGCTACATTCTACTCCATCCTATATAATTTTTTGTGATGTCAATGTAACCAAGAATAAGACTATGGATGTCCTACATGATGTCAATGTAACCAAAAATAAAACTTCTATCCTCGACCCTATCTATCAGCCACTTGACTCCTTCAATATCTCCTAGATGCTTGGAGATGCTTAAGACTAGGTCAAAATACCCTATATTCTCTTCATTTGTTGCATAGCTCATCAAGTTTCCCTATATGTTCTCTAACTAATCATGATTGCATGGAAAGAAGTTATAAGTACTCATTAAACTCTCAGCTATTGGAGCCTCCTCAAACTTTCCCATAGGACGTGGAAAATGCTTAGAAATGATTAAATTCCCTAATAGGGTGTGGGAGATCTTTTAGGAAAACATTTGACACTAATTTGATCCATTGAATTCTTCTTCATTCTTATATATTCCTCAAATATACCTTGCAATACCCCTATCATACCTAAATCTACTATATTCATGTCCTTGTTAGCTAGCATGTAGGTGATATAGTATGGTCCATGAGTTTTTATGTCTTCTTTTTTCATTTTTCTATACAGTCCTCTTTTATCTCACTACTAGGTCCTCACATAAAAAGAAAAGAAAAACATTACTTCTTTTTCTCATCTGAAGACCCCTGGGTTTTAAACCCCTTAGATGCAGGATTCAAAGCACATCAACCATGTGGGTACAAATGAAGCTAAATCCAAAGGCGATTTGTAGTAATGAAAGAGTTTGAAAGGTAGAGAGAGCTACAGCGGTATTTCGGGGAGAAACTTCAGCTTTCAAAACAAACCAATTAAATTTTGAGTAGACATAATGGACAGACAACATTTTGTGGAAGAGGAAGAAAGATGATTGGAACTCTGGAGGCCCACCATAATGGATTTCAATATTCAACCATGATAGCAGAAGAGAGAGTTGATATCATGTATCAAAACATTAAGCATGCATTCTTCCGGCCAATGGAGTAGGAGATGATTACTTCATTTTCATTTGCATAACCATATCCGCAGTACATTAAGAGACCATGAAGACCAAGGATGTGAGTTTATGTGGAGGTAATGGATGTGGTCCAAGCTTTGGGAGGGGGCAGAGAAGGTCAATGTATGATCTTAATGAAATTAAGGAAGAACAATAAGAGAGGAACAGGAAAAATAAAATCAATACATAGTTTCAAGGATTTGTCAAGCGAGTAAGAGAGCTATGGGAGCAACCTCATCTAAAATATTTTGAACTAGAGTTTTATATAGCATTTAGAGAGCTTGGTTTTCATGGAGTTCCTTTCAAATCCTCTACTTTTATTGTTCCTATGGTAATTTTTTTGGTAGAGTTGGTGGAATTACCTTTCTTAGTAATCACTATTACTAAGATTGAGATTGTTAACTTGAGAGAGTAGGACTTGGAAAAGGTTGATATGGCTATTGTTTTCAAATAATTCAAGCAAGATGTACTCCATATGTACGCCATTCCTCAATCTTCACTTGATGGCATCAAGGAATGGATGAACTCCATGGATATAAAGTATTATGAAAGTAGAATGAACTTGAACTGGCAACCAATTTGTAAGACTATTACTAATGATCTAGATAAATTTATTGAAGATGTTGGTTGGGAATTTTTGAATATGGAAGCTAGTGATTTTGATTCTGATAATTCAGAAGAGTCAGATCAAGGATATGAACCCTCTAATGTAGAAGAGGAATCATAATTAGATTTCATATAGCCACCATCAAGAGTGTTACAAGCCAATCAACAAGATGGAGGGAATTCTTATATAAGGATAATTTTCAATGTTGCAGGTACCAACTTTAATGCCAACTACAATGGCAACATTGAAATTCCCTAGCAGTATTTATGTTAAGAAAATTTCCTTTAGATGCAAGGATTCAAAATCACATCAACCATGTGGCTTAATTTATATCATAAGTTGTACCATGATGTTCACTATGCATTCCTCCTCTTTTGGTACATCCAAATGTGCCCTTTGCCTTGTCGGTGATCACCATCATATTCTCCTTTTCATGATTATTTTCTCTATCATCTTTGGTATAAACACTTGACTATTATATTTAACTCAAGTGAGGAAACTTAAAAATCATAATGATAGGCCAAAGAAAGAATATTAAGTCTTTTCATGGTAAAAGGAGACCTCAATTTAATCACTGTCATCCTCAAAAGGTTAATTCCATTGTCAAACATTTATTGCATATCTTAAACTATGACAAGCGTTTAATAAGGGTTTTGAAGAATAGGCCCTTGACAAGTTAGCTCCATCATTTTGTATTGTCGTTGTATCTTTATTTAACTCTTACTCCATTCCTTGCAACAATGATACTTGGATTTGTCATACTTAACTCAGTTGGCTACTATCAAAGCTCCTTTTGACTAGATCATCTCTTCTTCTCATATTGGTTGTCATATTTTACATTGTGTTTTGATGCTTTGTCACTTAAAATTTGTCCTAAAGGGTCTTTTGTTTTTCAATGTGATTGTCCCAGGTTATTGCTTTTTAAAAAATTGATAATCATATTGTTGGTTACATTGCATTACACATCATTCAAACTCAAAGCATTACTTCAAATTCGATAACTATTTTGTGATTGAATAATTTGTTGTTTTATTTTCAGATGTTGGTGAGAGAAACACCGCCAAATGTAACAAGGGCAATGGATATCGATGTTTCTACTGCAATACAATCCTCGATGGCTCTGATAGGGGAGGTATGAGGCAAATTACTAAATTTCAATTTACATTCATTGTTATAGATGAACTAGTTCTAGTGAAAAATCAAACCATTATTGATTAGTAGTTTAATTCCTATTTGGATGGTTTTATCGAGACTTTCGAGCATGCGTATGCAAATATTTCCTCGAGTGATCATGGATGGTTGTAAGTGATTAAATTTTGTTAAATATATTAATTTTTATAATGTAATTTCTATATTAGTATGCTTACTTCTTATTGTAAGAGTTGAAACTTGACTAGGAGCTAAACACTAGGAGGAGCAGTAGGAGCACTCCTCAACAGAAACGGGTGATAGATTTATCACCATCGGGTCGGCCAAGAAAGGGAAAGAAAATTGTATTTGAACCAGAGCATGGAGAGAAATGATTTTTGAATGTAGAGCCCTTTGTTGTATGCCTACATGGCAATTTTCTACATATTTTGTATTCGATATATTTGACATTGTATGCCTATATGGCATTCTCGTAAGCCTATATGGCTTTTTTGTAACTATATTTTATACTTATATTGACATATATTGATGTACATGCATACATGGCTATTTGATTAATACAAATATTTTTTATTGATGGTGTCCATATTTGCATTATAAATTCATGGTTCAATAGATATGAGTTACATGTATTCAAGTGTATACTTTACAACTTACACACATGTATACTTTTTGATTTACATCAAGGAACATCGAAAAGTGTGAAAATTTGTGTTTGGAAGTCAAACGTAAGCCAATTTTGCAATTCTCGGTTCTTGCATACTCAATCTTATTCCTTCCTAGCACATATTGTGAATATTTCTCATTTGGTGTAGAAGACAAATTCCTCATTTTTGAACCATTGTTTTCTTGTTTGCCTTCCACGCAGAAAAATGTTCACACTTTTCAGATTGATCAATGATCAATAATGGCTGATTGTAAACACTTGACATTTTTATGTTTTGAACTTTAATTTATAATTTTGTAGTTTATATTCATATAGTTGATTACATTGCATTGCACATATTTCAAACTCAAAGCATTGCTTCACATTGCATAACTAATAACTAGATGCTGATAGATGACAAAATTTCAATTACAATATAGTTTTTACAATGTCAACCTAAGCAGTTATGCAATTACTTCACATTGCATAACTAATAACTAGGAGCAGCTGCCAATTGCATTTGCTTGTCATGGCATTCTATGAGACCACATTTCTTTGAGACATTTTTTCAAACAATTCACTACCTTGTCTATACTACCACATTTTTGATACATGTCTACCAAAGCATTTTGTCAAATAGTTCAAGTGTTGCCTTGTTGCTATGGCTGAAAGCCTAAAAGAAGTGCTTTTGAACAAGCTATGCATGCTTGGAAAAAATCTATCAAAAGCATAATAGTAAGCAATATCATAGACAAGGTAGTGAACTCTTTGAAAAAATGCCTCAAAGAAATGAGGTCTCATGACTGATGGAATGCCATGAAAATCAAAAATATTTGATTGTCATGGCATTCCATCACCATGAGACTTCATTTCTTTGAGCCTAAAGAGTTCTTATATACTAACTAATACATGTCTATCAAAGCATTTTTATCAAGCAGGTTCATTGCCTTCTTTGCTATAGCTAAAAGCCTAAAATAGGTGCTTTCGAACAAGCTATGGATGCTTGGAAAAATCTATCAAAGCATAATAGTAAGCAATAGCATAGACAAGGGAATGAACTATTTGAAAAAATCGTCAAAGAAATGTGGTCTCATGGTGGTGGAATATCAAATAGTTCGCTTCCTTGTTGCTATGGTTGAAAGCCTAAAATAGGTGCTTCCAAAAAAGCTACATGGATGCTTGGAAAAAATCTATCAAAGCATACTAATAAGCAATAGCATAGAAAATGCAGCAAACTATTTGAAAAAAAGCCTCAAAGAAATGTGGTCTCAATGGTGATGGAATGCCATGACAATCCATAGCAATTTGCTTGTCCTTGGCATTAGATCATGCCATTCCATCACCATGAAACCACATTTCTTTGAGAATTTTTCCCTCTTTGCCTTATCTATGCTAACACATTCATACATGTCTATCAAAGCATTTTATCAAGCGGTTCATTTGCCTTTGGCGCTGTATTTCAAAAACTCAAAGCGAGGTGCTTTCGAACAAGCTATGGATGCTTGGAAAAAATCTATCAAAACATAATAGTAAGCAACAAGTTGATGTAATACAAAGATTGCTAAACCACTCAACAGGCCCATTCAAACTACCACAATTCAAGTTACATCAGGCCCATATCATTGAGACACAGCCCGAACAATAGGAGGAATGGCCTATTTCAACATACTACACTCAAACCCTTAAGAGATTGATCTGGTTGAATGTAGCTCGGAGCAATTCCGCGTGTTTGGGTGCAAAAGAGGACCATTCCTAGTGTAAAAATGCCTATTTGAACGCGTTGAAATAGTCCATTTGGTCACATGAGTTGCAGAACAAAAATTGCACCACCTTGCAACTTTCCACTGCTTCCATCTGACACTTTTTTCATCAACTGAAAACTGAACACCACAGGAAAACCACTCCAAGATAACAAAAACCAAGGGAGGTCATTGTAGAGGGGCCCAACGCAATCCCATAGGATCAAACGAAAAGTTTCTAAGCATCACAGTGTGCGAGTAACCTCATGCTAAAGTTTGCACCCATTTTGCCCTTTGGACCCTTAAGGGATCGATCCAGTTGAACGTAGCTCAGAGCGATTCCGCGTGTTTGGGTGCGAAAGAGGACTATGCCTAGCATAAAAATGCCTATTTGAAGGCGTTGGAACAGTCCATTTGGTCGCACGAGTTGCAAAACAAAAATTGCACCACCTTGCAACTTTCCACTGCTTCCATTTGACACTTTTTCCATCAACTAAAAACTGGACACCACGGGAAAACCACTCCAAGATAACCAAAGCGCGAGAGATTGTAGAGGGGCCCAACGCTGATCCCATAGGATTAGGCGAAGTTTATAAACATCCACGATTGTCCAGGTAACCTCTTCTTTGAAGTTTGCAGCCATTTTCCCTTTGGACCCTTAAGGGATCGATCTGGTTGAACGTAGCCCGGAGCGATTCCGTGTGTTTGGGTGCAAAAGAGGACCATGCCTAGCGTAAACATACCTGTTTGAATGTGTTGGAACAGTCCATTTGGTCGAACGAGTTGCACAATGAAAATTGTACCACCTTGCAAATTTCCACTGCTTCCATTTGACACTTTTTCCATCAACTGAAAACTGGACACCACTGCGGAAGGAAACCACTGCGAGGATAGCAATGAGGGGTTGTGTAGAGGGGGCCCAATTTAATCCGCGAGTTAAGGCGAAATTTTCTAGGGTAATGCAGCGATTGTCCCATTAACCTCGTCTTGAGTTTGTGACCATTTGCCCCCGGACCCTTAAAGGGATCGGTTGAGCGTGGCTTCGGGCGATTACGCATGTTGGAGTGCAAAGAGGACCATGCCTAAGCGTAAAATATCTATTTGAATCGTTAGACGATTGAACTGGTCTACGAGTTCGCGGAAACGAAATTGCACCACCTTGCAACTTTTCAACTGCTTCCATCGATACTTTTCCATCAAGCTGGCCCGGATACCGGAAAGGCCCTTTCAGGAATATAAAAACTGAGATAGGTTATTGTAGAAGGGTTGTATTGATTCATAGGATTAGGCGATAAATTTCTAAGCATCCGCGGTGTCCAGAGTAACTATGCGGGGATTTGCAGCTATTTTGCCCTTTGGACCCTTGAGGGATCGTCCGGTTGGGAGATATGGCTTTCGGAGTGATTTGGCGTGTTTGGGTATGAAGGAGTTCATGCCTAGCGTAAAATGCCTATTTGAATGTGTTGGAATAGTCCATTTGGTTGCAGTTCTTGAACAAAATTACTTGCATTAGGCGACCAAATTTGCTTGTAAGTGCTAAAACACTAAATCCGGGTGTAACACATGCAAACCAAAATGAATCTTTCACAGGGATAAATACATTTTAGGTGCCATTTTGAGTATTAAAAATATATAATAATTTTAGATACACTTGTTTTTGGAACACATTCACCGCTGTCCCAACTTCTTTTTGCTTCTAAAATAGCTTCAAACGTGCAATGAGTTTTTTGCTTGTTTTGTGTGGATTTTTCTTAAAGATGAACTTAGGAGTGATGGAAATGGTTGTAATTATTTTGTACGGATCTGAATCAGGGCTTTGGGGTGAAGGGGTGAGCCTAGGTAATCAAAATCCTAGTGTGATCAACAAATTAAGCCTCTTGGGGACATTGATACATTGGTCCATGGTTGTTCTTCCATACACTGTCAAAAGGTGAGACTTTGGGGTCTTGTAGAGGCATATCATAGTTGCCTAAATTCAGTAGTTTGAGCCTGGTATAGGCTTGTGGGTGGATTTTATTTAGACTATCCTACCTTTCAAAAATTTGTTGTCCCACCAAAACTAGGCCTGAATAGCCCCCTTTTCCAAAGCAACCCTATTCAAAACTTATCACCTGACCATGAAACTTTCTACAGTATCTTAAATTGTTCCCAAACCAAGTATTTTCCAGGTTTTAATCTCCTATGACACCCTCAACATGCTCAAACACAAAACCCTCATGAAATTGCTCCAAAAACTAGGGCCTCTTGAAAAATTGACTTTCACACACTTTCAGAATCTTCTCTTTGACTTTTCACCATTAAATCATCATTCCTAAACACCTTCAACTCAAAAAAATGCCCCTCATTAAGGTAGATCTCCTGCTGCTACACTTTAGGCATCATTTTCATGCAGTTTTCAATGTGAAATCTCGGTGTACATCCTATCATTCCTCCTTCCTGCACATTATTTTGTTAGATCTGTATTATACATGTAAGGATTTATCCATTTCACAAGTCACAACATTCTTTCATGAAATGGAACAAATATCTGACATGGTAAAAATTGTTCCTTGACCAAACTCTTCATCCTTTCCCATATAGAAACTTTTGCCAACCCTCTAGCCATCCTATCATTCTGAAAACTAGTCCACCATGTTAGTGTTGTACCTCTCAACTTTTTCTTAGAAAACTTAACCTTCCTCTTTTCTTCCATCTCTTCAAACTCAAAATAGTTTTCTAAGGCATCAAGCCATCCTAACACCTCTTCACTATCCATCTTCCCCTGATAGATAGGCAACTCTATGTGACTCTTTCCTCTATGACCTTGTGCTGCTTTCAACAATCTTATGAACTTCCTTTCCTTAGGGTCTTCTATCTCATCTGCTGGTTGTCTTTGAGTTACCCGCACATGCTCTTCTTCTTCATCATTGTCTTCTTGTTCTCCTTGTTCTCCTTGCCTATTTCTCTCAAGGCTATTGATCCTAGCCTGCATAGCTATTGATCAAGGCTATTTATGGAATGAAAGTATACATTGCCATGAGTTGTGATCCTAAAGGGTATATCAGTAAAATGAGGGTAGAGAGGGGTAGATCTCATATCTACCATCATTTCCATGCACCTAATGATGTGATAAGGAACCTCAAAACTAATAAGGAGGTCAGAGAAAGGAAAAGGAAATGGATGTTCATGGTCCAAACAAAATAGAAGAAGATAAAAATAATCATGCTTATGTTATTCCTTTGAAAAGTACACAAGTCCCATGGAAATGATGGAGAAGATGTTTGTTACCATGGCAGATGGGAATTTTTCCAGCATGATGAAGTTGGCAGAGCAAGAGAAAAAGGGATGGAAGTGGGCTAACTTGTTCAACAACAAGCCTTGTCAACATAATCATCAGCACAAGTTGCTCACAGCCAATCAATGCAAACTCTTGATGCACCCTTGGTTGATTATTCAAAGAATCTAAAAGAAAGGGAGAGTATGCAAGAGGAGACTATGAAGAATGTTCCTAGAGATGAGGAAGTGAACTAACACTTCCCTTCTCCCCAAATCAATCAAGGTGATGAACAAGTTCCTAAAAATAGGCTAGCAGTTAATTTTTATGATGAGAACTCTGTTCTCGATGATGTCAAAGTATTAGCTTGTAGCTAGTTCATGGATTATGATACCTTTGTTACTACAAATGACTTTAGAGACTTCATCATCAAAGTGAAGAAAAATGAACTTAATGAAAAATTGGATAATGAAAAGGAGTTGACCCATCTACGTATGAATAGGTCACTCAACAAGTTATCTAATAAATGGATTTTCATGCTTATAGAATCACTTTGGAAGAAGGGAGGAGATTAGTTAAATAGAGTGGTATTCTTGTGTTTCTGATAGGGAGGGTGTTGGAGGAATCAATCACAGATTCCTACTCTAGGTCTTGCTTGCAAGACCTCCTTGGTGTTTTGGCTTTCCACCTTAACCTATAGGACCCTTCTCAAATTTAGGTACCCCTGGTTTGTCTGGCCAACCCAACTTCTATCACAATTCCATCTACCAAGCTAACCTTGGTGCAATGCTCCAACTCTTCCTTAGCCCTTAATCAATCCTAAAGGCTAACCTATCCTCAACTCTCCATTAGTTCTTGCAGGGGTGTGGGAATGTCTTTAATGGCTTCAAACCAACCTCCTAGGGTACTTGAAGCTTTAATGGATTGATATAGCATCAAGACCTATGTAGGATATAGAGTGGTGTTTCTACAAGCTTTGTGTGTCATTAGATAGTCATTTTATTCATTTTCAAGCACTATTTGTAAATAAGTTGGATTCCACACTGTTGTTGGTCTGAACCAGGTAGTCTTGAGAAAATGGAGGTTTAGATCACTTTCCCA
>VDFB02179234.1:60296055-60317163 GCA_007258455.2 Sequoia sempervirens
ACCCTCTACCACCCTCTTAGGACCTCTCCCGCTCTCTCCAACCCTCTCTCACCCTCTCCCACCCTTTCCCACCTTCCCTAGCCTCTCCCACTCTCTCCAATCCTCTCCTGCCCTCTACCACCTGTTGATGGTGTTTTCTGCATAGCAACAACTCAGACATAATGCAATATTCTATCTCTCTTGAAAGGTTATTTTCAACAATAAATGGCTAAAAATTTCCCAAAGGTCTCTCGAGTGTCAGGTCATGACAATGCATAAACAACTCAGATAATATGTGAAAATGTTGATAATCACAAAGGGACCTTACTACAAGCAGACTGTATCTCTTAATTTATAAGATTTTGCAATATGATGATCTTTAATCCTAAATCTAACCAGATGATAAAGAAATAGCAAAAGATAGGGGTGCAAGGATATGATAAGATCTAAACTATTCCTAGAATGAACAATGCAAATAACATATATCTGGAATGGACCAACCTCAAACAACCAATTCCTCCTTAACCCACAATGCAATATCACAAGAACGGTGCAATCTTCTAAGGTATATAGATTTTCAAATCATAGATATTCATCCACAATCGAACTTAAGCACATATGAATATATGGTCCAAGTTGACTTCACCAGCCTACTACAATTAGATAGTTACTGGGAGTATAGACTAGAGATTGCTACAAACATTCCAAATATGAAATCATAAACATCATTCACCAAACTAAAACTAATTTAATCCTAAACACTAAACCCTAAATCTTAAAGCAATTTGAAATATAGAACAATAAGAACCATGCGAGATAAACCAACACAAGAGATTGCACCAGGAAAACCACAATGTCTTCAATTGTATTAGATCATAAAAATATTGCAACAATTCCACTGTTCTGATTACAATACTTGCTTTAAGAAATTCACAAAATGCTCTAACTTGACTCTATTATCTCTTCTCTTTTTATTTCAACTGTCTAATCTCTAACCCCCTTTACAATGAGGCATGAATGCCTTTTATAGCAAAATCTCAAGATATGTCGGCCCAGCCAAACATTTACAAAATAAGAACAACCGCCAAAACAAGTCGGCCTAGGAAATAAAAATAAGGCACACATTAAATGCCATACATCATCAAGGCCGGCCTAGACACAATCCCCAATGTAGTCTGGTTCAATACATGCCCTATAATAATAGGGAAGCACAAATCTCAAAATGGCATTAAATACCGCCTCCCTTATCTTTGTTCTGGGCCAACGATCCCTGAACTTTCAAAAACACCCCATCTAGCACAGTGACAGGTGGCAAGGGAAAGATCTTAAGTCTACATTTAATGCAATCAATCTCCTCTTTTGACTGCTCAACAGTCTTATTCCAATCATGCTTATGTGCTTGATACTTATCCATTACTGCCAAGTAGGTTGCTGCATCATCTAGCTGGTGGCCTGTTATAACATTCTCAGAATCTGGGGCATAAACTTCATGCCATCACTCTCTTAGTTGTTCCAAGCTGAAGTACTTAGGAGCAATCTTTCTCCTACCAATCATGACCTCAAAAAATGCAATGCAACCCTCATAGACTCCAGTTAAATCACCCTCTATTGACTTCTTTCATTTCTGGATCGTCCTTATGGCCTTTTGCCGAATCTGCAGAGCCTCAAACCATTCCTAGGGTTCATTCAGTCCGGAGGAAGGAAGGATCCCATCTGCTACCAATTGGTCCTTTCCATATTCCATAATTACTTTGGACTTCTGCAGTAAGAGGTCAATATCTTCCTTATCTTGAGATAGCACATGCTCCAATAATTCTTTAGCTCTGACCGCATCTTTCCCAACTGACAGGATATCCTTGATTGTATTATCTCCTTTCATTTGCACATCCTTCAGCCAATCTATTGCAGTTTGAGTAGAAGCCTTCATCTTTTCAATCTCAGAGATAGTTTCCTTGGGCAAGAAACCAGGAGTGGCTGAAGAAGATGGGTGAAGAGATTGCAGGGGTTTCATCACTTCTTCCAAGCATTTCCTAAGTCTCTCATTTTCCTTTCTTAGCTCATGCTTGGTCTGGGTCTCTTTCCTTAGTCTTCAAATTATTACAGCACTAGACCCTTCATACTCCTCTATATCCTGCTCCACAGATGCTGGTCCTAGGTTGAAAGTTTGTACATTATAATCTTCACCAGTGACCTCTTCTCTAGTCTTGTCTGCAGCAGGGGTGGCAATGCGGATAACTCGGTTATTTGCTTCATCCCTTTCTATTCTTGAAACCACCTTAGCTACCTTCTTCTTCTTTCCCTTACTGATCTTGGATAGCATTTCATCCCAATCCAAGGGAGTATCTTCAACAACTACCTGTTTCTTCCTTGTAATCTCTTTTTCAAGCCAATCCGGGACAGCTGGTTCTACCTGGATTTCATCAATTTTTTCCTCTTCCTATTGTTCTGTTGTCTTATCCTCCTCCTTTTCGGCGAACTGGTCACCTTGATCACCCTCTTCAAGCTCCACCTCTTGCACTGGTGATGGGTTTCTAACTGGGATACTTTCTTTTTCCGGTGATCCATCATCCTTGCTACTTGCCAGAGAATCTTCATATTGTACCAATGGAGAAGGGTGCCTCTCCACCTCTTCAACCTCAAGCTCAGCTGCCACACCAAAGAGCTTTCCCTCTTTGAAAGGTTTTTCCTCTCTGCTAGTCTCATGTTCCTCAAGAGTCTCTTGCTCAGGTGCACTTGGTGGAGGAGAATCAACCTTAGATGGCTCCACAGCTGGTAATTTTGGGGAAGAGTCCATCTTTTGTAAAACCTCCTTAGGAGAAGGAGTCCTGGATCTCCTCATATAAACTTTGGTCTTCTCCCCTGAACTCTCCACATCAACAATTAGGGGCTCGTCTTTTGAGGTACCCTGACTCTTCTTCTTTGAGACCCTGGTTGTTCTTGTCTTCTTCGGTGGTGGAGGAGCATCCTCTTCTTCTGCTTTTTCCAACTCTTCCTCATCAGAGGACCTGCCTATCTTCAAATCTCTACTTCTTTTCTTTCCTTTGGGCTTTCTTTTTGGTTTTGGCTCACTTTCCTTGGGGCCTCTGATTTTTATCTTGAAAGGTGAGCTCTTTTGAGTTTTCCCTTCGGGGTCATCTTCCCCGGATTCCTCTGAAGTAGACATTGGATTAAGGTTTCCCATGAAATTGAAGGTATAAGATACCTTCTCACTTTCCAGCTCCCAAACCTTATGCTTCAACCAAGAAGTGGTGAATTTCATAACCGGGGCCATTAGGTCTTCCAACTCTGTGACCTCATCTTCATTCCAGTTGATTTCCCCGATTGACCTATCCTTAACAGCTTCATAGGCATGATCTTGTACCATGTTTCCATCATCCTCCAGTTGGTCAGGGATCAATTTGACATTATATTGCCTAATCACATCATCAGGAAGCCTGGAGTACCTCTTCTTTCTTGATTTAATATCATCCTTGATGTTGGCCCAATAGTCTTCTAGGTCATCTTTATGACGGTACTCTTTGGTAGCCTTCTTCTGTACCTCCCCGGTGATATCAAAGTTTGTTCTCTTGGAGTGGAAGGAGAAACCATATGCTGCCAATTCATCTCCTGCAGTGTGTGCTGATTGAATGGAAGGGCACACTTTTGCTACGCCAATTCCAAGAGGGAAATCCCCACCAAAGCCTGTTTTATGCTTTTCCTTCTTGATAATGGCATCAAACTCACATATCTATCTAACAATTTCTAATAACACAATATGATTAGTAGGGTACCGAGGTAACCTATATGGGGCAGTGGGACATCCATCAATTCTAACGTAAGAGAAGGTAGGAAACTGAATGAACCAGGCCCCATAATTCTTTATCAACCCTTTTGCTCTATCTGACAGTCTCACATGCTCGACATTCTGAAGCATCCTAGTGATATGCATTGTGAATGCATCATTAGCCCTTCTGTAGTCTATGTCCTATGTGCAACTTCGGGTATACTTCATAGACTATATCTTGTCCAAACATCCCTCATGGATTCAAACCCCTGTAAGGGTAGAATCTGGCTAACACATACATCACATAAGAGGACATGGTAAACCTCTTGGTTTCTAGGACGTTCCTCAGCTGTTTATCAATGATGGTGCTGATAAGTCCTGCCCAGTGGTAGTTGGTTCCTTGTTCAATTTTGGTGATCACATGGACCATCCAACTCTCCAATACTCCGACACTTTTCAATCCAGCCACCCTACTCAGAAATGTTATTGCATCATAGATATCTGATCTGAATTTGATCCTATGCAATTGCTTGGGCAGTTTAGAGTAATGTGATTTTGGCTTTTCCAACCAAGCATTGATCATCTGTTGAGCTTTGGTTGGCTCATTCTCATAATATGTCCTGGCCATGTCCATGTTCAGAGCACATACAGAGGGAAAATCTGACATATCAAAGGCTTGAGCAATAAAGACAGGACTGAAATTGGCCAAGACTCTCCCTTCAGTGCTGACAACCCTTTGTGTATCAAAATCATACTACCGGGCACACTCTAAAATCAACTCATAGCATTGGATTGCAGGATGAAACCTTGCCACATGTACCAATCCTGACTTCATCATCCCCTGTCTCAAGACTGACAGGTCCTTCTGCACCATCCTTTGCTTGAACTCCTCGTATCACCAGGCCGCCACATTGGTGTCAGACACTTCGGACCACACGAAAGATATCTTTCTTTCTGGAAACTGACTTCTAGTGCCCAATCTTAACCTTTTTGCTTCTAAAATGGATGACCCCTCCGTGTCACCTTTGGACTTTCCCACAGCAGTCTTGCTTGATTCAGCCTACATTTGCAAAAGGACATCATGAGTATCCAATTATTGTACATATTCCAATCAAAGGTTTAGCATAAAATCATAAAAGCCATTGAGATCCATCACAAATCATCAATCTTTGAAAATTCAAAAAAATAAAGCAGTCTGGGAAAACCATGTAAACCGAAAAAATCCAGTCAGGGCGAAATTTCAGAGAAATCTGACCCAGACGGATTCCTGTTGCCAAGACATCACCAGCCAAATAAATCGTTAGTACCGACCAAAGATTATGAGATAATTATGAAATTCATTTATTGGCAACAAGAAATTGGCATTTAGCATTGACTCCATAAATCTTATCTTCGGAAAATTGAAAGAAATAAACCAGACAGGAAAACCGGAAAATTCCGGACAGAACGAATTTTTGCGGACAGCTTGAAGAACTCCAAAAATCATTACACTCTGCGGAATTAGCCAAAACCGGGAAAATCTGAGCGCGCAGAAATTCCGCGGACACCATGGGAACCCGACAAATGACAACACATGAACCAATGACTGAACGATTATGTAAACTTCTCCACCTGGATTCTAATGACCCAAAATTGATGCTAACCAACAAGATTCAGAATGTAAATGAATTTAGATTTCAAAAGACCTCAAAATGTCTAAACCTCATGGCGAAATAACGATGCCCTAATTCGATGAAAAACCTCCCGCCATGAAAACCAGGGTAAGCTCAAGGTTTAAAATATCATCTATGAAGATCAGTCTAGAGCACTCCGAGTCCTCACAAGGTAGGGATCAGTTTAATACAAGTGCAATATATAAAAAAAATGACAGTTTAACCATTTTCAACAGTTTCGAGTAAAACACCCAAAACCCTAATCTCACTGAATGTACTGAATTGCGCATTTGGAACAAAATCCTTCCCTGAATGCCCATCAATACTAACCTATATGACATTTATTGGGCAAACAAGGTAGGGCATATTGCGGGTGATGGAGATTGGCGAAAAATGGGTCAAACCTTAAGTTAATAAAACAAAATCGTGACCAAAGATAAGCCAACCTGAAATGATCATCATTCAACACAGAAAAACTCAATCATCACGCAAATAAATAAGAGGGGCCATCGACAACTTACCATTGATTAATCCAGATGAAACTTGAACTCGATGAAGCAACTGGAAAGCGAAAATTCCCTAGCAACGAAGGTTCAGATACCAGCACCCAAACAATCCACATGCAAGTGACTCAAGATCAATGCTCAAAGCTCGAATGGAGAAAGCACTCAGACGCCAAGGCAACAAATAAGTGAATGATGAAGTTAAAATGATGCCTAAAAGGTTTTAAATCCACCCATTTATGCTTCTGAGAAAAGGTACTGCAAGCATTAATGAGCAACAAGACGTGTCTAAAAAATCCAAAAACCTGAGCCCAGGACGAAATTTCAGAAAATCCCAAGATATGCGGAATTCCGGATGAACACCAATTTCGCGGAAATAGCAGAAACCGAGACTTTAACAAAGTTCAGGATTTTAGCGCAGTCCGGGAAATCTGCTAGAATCAGAAAATCCCAGAGTTAGGCAGAAATTTGAATTCGAAAAATTCAGCGATGACCAGACAATGAACCAGAGCCCGGGAAAATCTGCCGAAGCTAGAAAATCCCGGATTCAGGTGAAAACCCGGATTTTTCCTGAAACTCAATTTTAGCCAATTCAAGCCTCAGGGCAAGATCAAAGCCAACATGACCAACATGCCAAGACCTCAAAAAGACAAGTCCAATAAAACCAAAGGTCAAAAGACATCTGAAAAGAGGGTCTCTACTCCAAGTGGGGCGTGTGTGCAAAAACTACACAACAAATGGTGACTCTTCTGGGAAAATGCTCCTGAGCATTTCGATGACAAACTAAAATCAAAAACCCAGAACTTATGGTTTCAACTCAGATATCCAGCCACCACCTCCATGTTTAAACAAAGGAACCCCTAGTCATTCAAAGTTTCCTATACTAGGGTCAAAGTGTGTGCATATGCATTCATTACCCTCCCTTAGTTACAACAAGGACCAAAATTGGTATGAACAAGCTACGTAAAGATTCATACTCTAAAAGTAACCTGGATAGAGCCTCGTTGCCAGACAGGCGTCCATAGCCCCGATGAGGTTATCGTTGTGATCCTCTTGAACATAACTCTACTGCCAGCCAGGCATCCATAGCCTCGGTAGAGATATTCAGATCCCCCTGATAAGTTGAATTCAAACCTTTTAATTCTCAATATTTTCTCTTTTTTCTCTCTTTTTTTCTTTTCTTTTCTTTTCTTTTGATATTTCTTTTCTTGTCACTCATTTCATTCAACTTGTGAACAGTGAAGTCCACACTCAGGGCTGAGAACCACAGTGGCACTAGAGCAGAAAATAATTTTTCACCTATTCAGACCTTATAAGGACCTTCTGCAACTTTAGATATATTAATAATTAAAAGTATGAGACCCCAATATATTCCCGTTAAAACTGACCAGAAAACCCTTTGCCTCAGCATAAGGATAAGTGACATTGGATAGAAGGTTCGTACCATGGTGTCCTGGAAGGATGATTAGAGTTTGTAAGGGAAATACTAAGAACATCAGACCTACTTTGTCACCATTGCCATACAGATGCACCCAAAGATCCCCAAAAGAGAAGGAACCAAGAGCAAGAGCAATGCAAACCAAAACAAACAAACCAAAGCAAACCTATTCTAACCAAAGCAAAACAAGCAAACCAAAAGGGAAACCTACTCTAACCAAAGCAAAACAAGCAAAGCAACCTAAACTAACTATTTACAAAGCAGAGAGTTGAAAACAGCTCAAGACTAGAAATAATGTTTCAAATACTGCCCATTGATAGGCAGTGGGATATCTTCTCCCGTGAGAGTCTTCAGACGGAAGGCATTATCTCCAAATATTTCAGCAATCTGATATGGGTCAAGCCATAGTTTATCAAACTTCCCATGGTTTCCTTTTTGATCATGAGGTTTATCCCAGTATAGGACAAGGTCAGAAATCCTGAAGGCTTTGACTTTAGCCCTCCTGTCGAACCATCTCTTAACTACCCCCTGATGTTTGGAAAAATTCTCAAGGGCATTGTTTCGTTTCTCCTCAAGGTGCAGTAGTTCTGTTAACCTAGCCTCCCTTCTGTCCCCTTCATCATAAAACTCGTTTATAAACTGTAAAGTTGGGATCTTTAGTTGAATAGGGAATACTGGCTCCATACCATACACTAAGTGATAAGGAGATGTTCCAATGGATGACTTAAGTCTTGTACGATCTGCCCAAAGGGCAAACCGAAGTTGGGTGTGCCAGTCTTTTGGGTTCCTCTCTAACAACTTACGGATGACAGTTAATAAGTTCTTATTAGAGGACTCTGCCAAGCCATTACCCTGAGGATAATAATTAGATGCAAACTTCACAATAATGCCATGATCAAAAGCCCAATTTGAGAATTTCAAAGATGCAAAGGTAGGACCATTATCACAAACAATAGCAATGGGGCATCCAAATCGATGAAGAATAGCAGATTCCAAAAAATCAATCACTACATCTGATGTACATTGCCTACAAGCAAAAACTTCAGTCCATCTTGTAAAATAATTAGTAATAGTGAGAATGTACCTGTGTCCTACAGAAGATGGTGGGTTGATGGGGCCTATGAAATCCATACCCCACTGAGTGAAAGGTCTTACCTCAGTGACCGATTGGAGCAGAAGTGTTGCACACCTTTCTCTCATTGCTGCAGTCTGGCAAGTGTAACAGGTCCGTACATGATGGTGGATGTCCTTAAATAGTGTGGGCTAGTAATATCCTGCTCTCAAAATCTGATTTGCAGTGGCAATTGTAGAGCCATGACCAGTGCCATACTTTTCGTGAAATTCATTTATCACCCTTTCAGCTTCCTGTTTCCCAAGACACCTCAAATAAATGCCTTCATAATTTTTCTTATACAGAACAACTTCCTTCAACATGAAACCATCACTCTTTAACCATAGAGCTCATCTCTGAACTGCATTTAGATGACCTGGGGATCGTTGATTCAACAAATAATAAACTATGTCATCATACCAACCATCTGGAGAAACCTCTTCAATATTATAGTTCTGAATAGACAATTGAGGGCCTATTTCAGCCATAGTCTAAGTGAGTCCTTGTCCTCTTACCAGCTTCATGGGCTGAATCTCAATATCATACTCTTGAAGTATTGTCACCCATTTGTCTCTGCGTTCACCTAATTCATTTTGCATCAAAAGTAACTTGACTGTAAAATCTGGGACAATTGCATACACCTTATTCCTAAGGATATAATGCCTGAATTTATTTACTACTCTGACCAAAGCGTATGTCTATTTTTCTACACTTGGGTATTTCAAGTCAGTATCTTTTAATGGGGCACTCATAAAGGCAATGGGATGCTCATTTCCCTCATCAGACTTTTGAGTTAGCATTCTAGCACATGAATGATCTGAAGCGAACAAATAGATGTAAAAGGGTTTGCTGTAATTAGGACTTACCAATACTGGAGCATCAACAATAGCCCTTTTGATCTCTACAAATTCCTCCTTTTCTTCCGTGGTCCATTCGATCTTAGCATCCTGTTTCAGCATGGCATTCAGTGGTTTGACAATTTTAGCAAATCCAGTGATGAATTTTCTAATGAAGTTGATCTTGCCAAAGAAGGACTTCATTTCCTTTTTGCTAGCGGGCGGTTGAATCTTCAGTATGGCCCCTACTCTTTCTGGATCAATAGCAATTCATTTTTCTGATATGACATGTCCTAGTAGCTTTCTCTCTGTTACTCCGAAAATACACTTCTTGGGATTCAGGGATATGCCAAATTCTCTGCACATTTGAAATAATTTGCGGAAATCTGAGATGTGATCCCCCCTATTTTTTGAAAAAATAGTCAAGTCGTCCATATAGATGATGATGCATTTGCCTATGATATCTTTAAAAGCAATATCCATGGCCCTTTGAAATGTGGCCCCTGCATTAATGAGTTCAAATGGCATTCTCCTGTAGGCAAAGGTACCCCATTTGGTTGTGAAAGCAGTCTTGTTCCTGTCCTCATACTGGACCATCACTTGATTGTACCCTGAATAACCATCCAGAAAGGAGATCATCTGAGATCCATTAACCACCTGAAGCACTTCATCTAATGAAGGGACTGGATAGTTGTCCTTTTCTGATGATCTGTTTAAATTCCTGAAATCAACACAGAGCCTAATTTCTCCATTCTTTTTTCTCACTGGAACCAGGTTTGCCACCCATGTTGAATGTCTGATCGGAAATATAATTCTAGCAGATAGTAACTTCTGAACTTCTTTCTGTATGAGTGGTTCCAACAATGCGTTGATAGGTCTCTGTCTCTGTCTGAAAGGCTTGACATCTAGCTTCAGGGGTATAGTATGAGTTATGATGGATATATCATAGGTCTTCAAGTCCTCATAACTCCAGGCTACTATATCTAGAAAGTTGTGCAATGCTTCAATTATCCCTTCTTTTTCTTCTAGAGTGTATACCTTGCCGATGAAAATGTTCTTAATATTGTCCTCAGTTCCCAAATTATGAGTGTCACACTGTCCACTGATTGATTCTTTCTTTGACTCTTGTTCTTGTTCTCTGATCTTGTCCATATCAAAAATTCACTCTAACTGTACCATTCCCCTTGGAATAGTATTAGACTTCAGATTCATCACACCTTCTAAATCCAGTTCTGCTTCCTATGGTTCTGCTTTATCAATGATTTGGGAAGCAAAAACGTCTGTGTTTGTGATAAAATAAAGAATATGTTTGTCATCTTCAAACACCTGAAAGTTAGTAACATTATCTGGGACTGATGGCATAGGAGTAAATTCCACAGTGAATTTCTTCAATCCTGACAAAGATAAAGGCTACAGAGTGCTTGCCGCCTGAGCCAGAGAATCTACAGTTTGATTCTTCTGCCATGGTATAAGTTGGATATTGAAGGCATCAAATCCCTCAATGAGGTCCCATACTCTATGCCTATAATTGGTCATTCTCTGATCATGGCATGAATATTGTCTTCGTACTTGCTTAATTACTAACTCAGAATCACCAAAAACTTGCAGAATCTTAACCTTTTTCTTAAGTGCCATAAGAAATCCATGAATTAACGCTTCATACTCTGCTACATTATTGGTACAGTGAAATTGAAGCCTATGGGCTGCAAAGAAATTCTTAATTTTTAGACTGATTAGTTCAAACCCTGCCCCAACTCCATGCTTGGACTTGGATCCATCAAACCTAAGTGTCCAACACTCAGCAACTGTAATCTCTCTGTCATTGTTGTATGATTCCTCAGACAGTATAGGTCTCTTGTTTCTACACTCTTCCTAGGGAATTTTCTCTTCTGTCTTAGCTGCCTGAGTTGGATCTAGGCATTTTTGCACTTGTTCTACTGCTGTTTGGCATAAACAACACTCCAACTCTGAATAGGAAGCATTATGAACTCTACACCAATTTGGTAAGAGTAATTCTTCAAAGCTTGTCCTCCTACCTAGGTGCATTTGATTTTCAACACACTGCTTGATGAACTCTTAAAAGCTGTCTAATAGGTTGATTTGATTATCTTCAGGTTCTTCTTCTTCCTCAACTGATTCTGTCAAAACAACACCATGACTGGATCCTGTCTCATCACCAATAGGCATCGTATGTAGCATCAATACCTCCTATGAGTCTGGCTCATCATACCGTGTCGACAACATATAATTTCCCATGCCAAATTTTGATATCAGAACTTCTGTTGAAGTCTTTTGATATTCTGTAATCATGAACTTCATTCTTAGCTCTCTCTCAATTCTGATCTGATTGGGCACTCCTTTCCAGGGAAGCCACATGTGAGAGTGATCAGTAGACACATAACCATTCAGAGCCTTAGTAAAATCTCTTCCTAGAATCAAACCATACGCATTAGGGATGTCGGCTACCTGAATATTGATAACCTGTTGAATCCTTGGGTCAGAGGCTATCTACATATGAATCATATTTAGTTATCCCACCACACTTACTTCAGTTCTATCCAACTGAGTCACCTTCTTCTGAGAGTCAGCAAGTGTAATTCCTAGAGCTCTACAAACTCCAAATGGCATCACATTAGTGGAAGCACTAGAATCTAATAAACAATTATGCAGATTCTTACCGAATATATAGACAGAGATCATAAATGGTGGGGTTTCTGTCTTCCCTTGAAACAAAGTGGGCTGAGTATCTACCTGGGCCACTTGGGTCTTATCCTTTTCCTTTCCTTTATCTTCAGGGGGCAAGTTAGTCCGATTTTGTGTCCTCACAGGCTGAGAACTAGGAGTCTTACTGACATCCTCCTTAGAAGATTTATCCAATGACACTGGATGTGCATCATAAGTATCTAAAACTTCCTTTCTAATTGCAGGGAACCGTAATAACTCAAATGTTGAAAGATTTACCTTTAATTTCTTGAACTCCTCAGTGACATACGAAGCCATATGCTCCTCACTTATATCAGTGGAGACCTCCCTAGACGGTTCCTCCACCTTATCCTTGCCAGCCTGAACAACCTTTTCCTTCTGTGGGTCAGTTTGAGCTTTCCTTTCCTTCGAAAGATACTGCCTGGAAACATGTGGATAAGAAGGATTATTGCTAGCATTAGGATCTGGAGGGGTACTGAAGTTGTTAGGAGGAATAGAGGTGGTGAAAGGTCCCCCAGCCTATGGATGCCTATGAGGCATATCTCTCAAACCTTGTCTCTGAAACATCTGTACTTCTTCAACATAGGCTTCCTCCTGATCGAGGGGGCCATTATCATTCATTGTTTCTTCATTAAATAACTGAGCCACTTCATCCCCATTACAAATTTGATCTGTTTTCCCTTCTTGAGAATCAAATTCCTCCTCTGGTACATTTTCCTTACTTGCTAGGAAGGGAGCGTGATTTAATACCAGCACAGGAGAATCATAAGGGCTGGAGGGAACAATCTCCTGCCTATTTGCATTATTTTCTACCTCATACTGGAAAATAGAGGTAGCAGTTTGGAATTCTGGACATTCTAATTCTGAATGCTGACTTGTCTTATGGAGCCTGCACCATCCTGATAGAGCTGCTTCAGCCAGATATACACCACTGGGAGGCTTGTCTTGACTGACTGGTTGATTTGCAGATTGATTGACAACTTGATTAGCTGGTTGATCCAATGGGGTGGGGACTCCTCCATTGTTAGGTCTCATATCCAAGTTATACTTTTCCCTTGTGATGGCCTCTTATCAAATCCAGATCCACTACCTTGGCCTCTATCAAAATTCTGTCTCCTATCATTATTGTTGTAACCCCTATCCTAATTATATCCCCTGTCATTATGGAACCCTCTTTCATTATGATGTCCTCTGTCAAAACTCTGTCCTTGTGAAAACTCTCTGTTCTGATTAGATTGCATACTCTTCTGGGTAGCTTGTAGTTGGCTGTTTTGATTTCTGAGGTAGGTCACCTCCAGATTTAGCTTCTTTATCTGCTCAGCCATTTCATCAATCCTCTCCCTATTTAGATCTTGATAAGGAAGCTGATTTAGATTACTTTGAGGAGGAGTAGGTATTGTAGCAGATCCCATAGACTGGTGCAACACCTCAAAATTTTGCAGATAGGCAGGAAAACTATTCAACTGTGACTGATATATAGGATGGTTAACCTACTGTTGAGGGAAGTTCGTCATAGGGGAAACCTAGCTCATGGGATGACTAGGGTGTGGCACCAAAGGTAACTGAGGTACTGGATTCATGATTGGAGTATGATTGGTAAGAGCCTGATTCACTGCCTGAATCTAATTGGGATGTGCAATTGGTCCTAGAGAAGGCAATGGTCCAGTTAAGTGTTGTCTCAAATATGTGCTGAGCTTAATAGCTTCTGTATAGACATCAGTTAGGTTAGCCGGAGGATTAGGTCTCCACTTCAGAAAGGTCGTTGTAAGGTTATCCAAGGCCTCATAATAAACTCCCAGGGTTGTATTATTATCTAAAACATAAGGATCCTGAAGTCTAGTGTATGCACAGTGAAACCTATTATTGAAATTGGATATTGGTTCATTAACCTCTCTTGACTTTAATGAATTGCAGGTATAACTCATTGGCACTGATGGGTATTCTTAACTTCTACAAAAAGGTAGTCTCAAGATCATTCCAATTAAGAATTGAACCAGAGGGGAGGTGATTGTACCAGTAAAAGGCCTCTTCTCCTAGTGAATAAGGAAACAACCTACAAACAACATCTTCATGAACAATCCCTCTGTCTTTGAGGCAGGTTTGGAAAATCCTTATGTGTTCTTCCGCAGTCCTGTTTGGGTCATTGACATGGAATTTTGAATAGAAATGCTCAGTGTTTTTGGGCATTACATTGTAAGCTTGGAAGAATAAGGGAGATGGGTTATTAGCTAGGAAAGCCATTGGCAAAAGCTGGGGTGGTGGTTGTGGTTGGTTAATGATAGGCTGGGGCTGTTGAATGGAAATTGCCTCAGGGATGGGTATAGCCTCAACCTCGGGATGGGAAGATGTGGATGATGCTGGTGAAGGGATAGGTGATGATGATTCTCCCCTTTCTCGAGACCTCCTTGACCTAGTGGGGAATTGTAATTTCTATAAATCTTCCTCTCCTATGGTAGATCTGGTATTTCTCCTATATCTTTCAAGAGAGATGGCATTCAAGAAAAATGATCCAGTGTGCTCATTCAGGCCCTCCTTCTAGCACCAATCTGTTGATGGTGTTTTCCGCACAGCAACAACTCAGACAAAATGCAATATTCTATCTCTCTTGAAAGGTTATTTTCAACAATAAATCACTGAAAATCACCCCAAGGTCTCTCGGGTGTCAGGTCATGACAATGCATAAACAACTCAGATAATATGTGAAAATGCTGGTAATCACAAAGGGACCTTACTACAAGCAGACTGTATCTCTTAATTTATCATATTTTGCAATATGATGATATTTAATCCTAAATCTAACAAGATGATAAAGAAATAGAAAAAGATAGGGGTGCAAGGATATGATAAGATCTAAACTATTCCTAGAATGAATAATGCAAATAATAGATATCTGGAATGGACCAACCTCAAACAACCAATTCCTGCTTAACCCACAATGCAATATCACAATAACGGTGCAATCTTCTAAGGTATATAGATTTTCAAATCATAGATATTCATCCACAATCGAACTTAAGCACATATGAATATATGGTCCAGGTTGACTTCACCAGCCTACTACAATCAGATAGTTACTAGGAGTATAGACTAGAGATTGCTACAAACATTCCAAATATGAAATCATAAACATCATTCACCAAACTAAAACTAATTTAATCCTGAACACTAAACCCTAAATCTTCAAGCAATTTGAAATATAGAACAATAAGAACCATGCGAGATAAACCAACACAAGAGATTGCACCAGGAAAACCACAATGTCTTCAATTGTATTAGATCATCAAAATAACGCAACAATTCCACTATTTTGATTACAATACTTGCTTTAAGAAATTCACAAAATGCTCTAACTTGACTCTATTATCTCTTCTCTTTATTTCTATTGTCTAATCTCTAACCCCCTTTACAATAAGGCAGGAATGCCTTTTATAGCAAAATCTCAAGATATGTCGGCCCAGCCAAACATTTACAAAATAAGAACAACCGCCAAAACAAGTCAGCCTAGGAAATCAAAATAAGGCACACATTAAATGCCATACATCATCAAGGCCGACCTAGACACAGTCCCCAATGTAGTCTGGTTCAATACATGCCCTATAATAATAGGGAAGCACAAATCTCAAAATGGCATTAAATACTGCCTCCCTTATCTTTGTTCTGGGCCAACGATCCTTGAACTTTCAAAAACACCCCATCTAGCATGGTGACAGGTGGCAAGGGCAAGATATTAAGTCTACATTTAATGGAATCAATCTCCTCTTTTGACTACTCAACAGTCTTATTCCAATCATCCTTATGTGCTTGATACTTATCCATTACTGCCAAGTAGGTTGCTGCATCATCTAGCTGGTGGCCTATTATAACATTCTCAGAATCTGGGGCATAAACTTCATGCCACCACTCTCTTAACTGTTCCAAGCTCAAGTACTTAGGAGCAATCTTTCTCCTACCAGTCATGACCTCAAAAAACACAATGCAGCCCTCATAGACTCTAGTTAAATCACCCTCTATTGACTTCTTTCATTTTTGGATCTTCCTCATGGCCTTCTGCTGAATCTACAGAGCCTCAAACCATTCCCAGGGTTCATTCAGTCCGGAGGAAGGAAGGATCCCATCTGCTACCAATTGGTCCTTTCCATATTCCATAATTACTTTGGACTTCTGCAGCAAGAGGTCAATATCTTCCTTATCTTGAGATAGCACATGCTCCAATAATTCTTTAGCTCTGACCGCATCTTTCCCAATTGACAGGATATCCTTGATTGTATTATCTCCTTTCAGTTGCACATCCTTCAGCCAATCTGTTGCAGTTTGAGCAAAAGCCTTCATCTTTTCGATCTCAGAGATAGTTTCCTTGGGCAAGAAACCAGGAGTTGCCAAAGAAGATGGGTGAAGAGATTGCAGGGGTTTCATCACTTCTTCCAAACATTTCCTAAGTCTCTCATTTTCCTTTCTTAGCTCATGCTTGGTCTAGGTTTCTTTCCTTAGTCTGTCAATTATTACAGCACTAGACCCTTCATACTCCTCTATATCCTGCTCCATAGATCCTGGTCCTAGGTTGAAAGTTTGTACATTTTAATCTTCACCAGTGACCTCTTCTCTAGTCTTGTCTACAGCAGGGGTGGCAATGTGGATAACTCGGTTATTTGCTTCATCCCTTTCTATTCTTGAAACCACCTTAGCTACCTTCTTCTTTCCCTTACTGATCTTGGATAGCATTTCATCCCAATCCAAGGGAGTATCTTCAACAACTACCTATTTCTTCCTTGTAATCTCTTTTTCAAGCCAATCCGGGACAGCTAGTTCTACCCGGATTTCATTAGTTTTTTCCTCTTCCTATTGTTCTATTGTCTTATCCTCCTCCTTTTTAGGGAACTACTCGCCCTGATCACCCTCTTCAAGCTCCACCTCTTGCACTGGTGATGGGGTTATAACTGGGATACTTTCTTTTTCCGGTGATCCATCACCCTTGCTACTTGCCAGAGAATCTTCATATTGTACCAATGGAGAAGGGTGCCTCTCCACCTCTTCAACCTCAAGCCAAGCTGCCACACCAAAGAGCTCTCCCTCTTTGAAAGGTTCTACCTCTCTGCTAGTCTCATGTTCCTCAAGAGTCTCTTGCTCAGACGCGCTTGGTGGAGGAGAATCAACCTTAGATGGCTCCACAGTTGGTAATTTTGGGGAAGAGTCCATCTTTTGTAAAACCTCCTTAGGAGAAGGAGTCCTGGATCTCCTCATATAAACTTTGGTCTTCTCCCCTGAACTCTCCACATCAACAATCAGGGGCTCATCTTTTGAGGTATGCTGACTCTTCTGCTTTGAGACCCTGGTTGTTCTTGTCTTCTTTGGTGGTAGAGGAGCATCCTATTCTTCTGCTTTTTCCAACTCTTCCTCATCAGAGGACCTGCCTATCTTCAAAGCTCTACTTCTTTTCTTTCCTTTGGGCTTTCTTTTTGGTTTTGGCTCACTTTCCTTGGGGCCTCTGATTTTTATCTTGAAAGGTGAGCTCTTTTGAGTTTTCCCTTTGGGGTCATCTTCCCCGGATTCCTCTGAAGTAGACATTGGATTAAGGTTTCCCATCAAGTTGAAGGTACAAGATACCTTATCACTTTCCAGCTCCCAAACCTTATGCTTCAACCAAGAAGTGGTGAATTTCATAACCGGGGCCATTAGGTCTTCCAACTCTGTGACCTCATCTTCATTCCAGTTGATTTCCTCGATTGACCTATCCTTAACAGCTTCATAGGCATGATCTTGTACCATGTTTCCATCGTCCTCCAGTTGGTCAAGGATCAACTTGACATTATATTTCCTAATCACATCAACAGGAAGCCTAGAGTACCTCTTCTTTCTTGCTTCAAGATCATCCTTGATGTTGGCCCAATAGTCTTCTAGGTCATCTTTATGATGGTACTCTTTGGTAGCCTTCTTTTGTGCCTCCCTGGTGATATCAAAGTTTGTTCTCTTGGAGTGGAAGGAGAAACCATATGCTGCCAATTCATCTGCTGCGGTGTGTGCTAATTGAATGGAAGGGCACACTTCTGCTACGCCAATTCCAAGAGGGAAATCCCCACCAAAGCCTGTTTTATGCTTTTCCTTCTTGACAATGGCATCAAACTCACATATCTATCTAACAATTTCCAATAACAAAATATGATCAGTAGGGTACTGAGGTAACCTATATGGGGCAGTGAGAAATCCATCAATTCTAATGTAAGAGAAGGTAGGAAACTGAATGAACCAGGCCCCATAATTCTTTATCAACCCTTTTGCTCCATCTGACAGTCTCACATGCTCGAAATTCTGAAGCATCCTAGTGATATGCATTGTGAATGCATCATTAGCCCTTCTGTAGTCTTTGTGTCCTAGGTGCAACTCCAGGTATACTTCATAGACTATATCTTGTCCAAACGTCCATCATGGATTCAAACCCCTGTATGGGTAGAATCTGGGTAACACATACATCACATAAGAGGACATGGTAAACCTCTTGGTTTCTAGGATGTTCCTCAGCTGTTTATCAATGATGGTGCTGATAAGTCCTGCCCAGTGGTAGTTGGTTCCTTGTTCAATTTTGGTGATCACATGGACCATCCAACTCTCCAATACTCTTGCACTTTTCAATCCTGCCACCCTGCTAAAATTTTTTATTGCATCATAGATATCTGATCTGAATTTGATCCTATGCAATTGCTTGGGCAGTTTAGAGTAATGTGATTTCAGCTTTTCCAACCAAGCATTGATCATCTGTTGAGCTTTGGTTGGCTCATTCTCATAATATGTCCTGGCCATGTCCATGTTCAGAGCACATACAGAGGGAAAATCTGGCATATCAAAGGCTTGAGCAATAGAGACAGGACTGAAATTGGCCAAGACTCTCCCTTCAGTGCTGACAACCCTTTGTGTATCAAAATCATACTGCCAGACACACTCTAAAATCAACTCATAGCATTGGATTGTAGGAGGAAACCCTGCCACATGTACCAATCCAAACTTCATCATCCCCTGTCTCAAGACTGACAGGTCCTTCTGCGCCATCCTCTGCTTGAACTCCTCATATATCCAAGCCCCCACATTGGTGTCAGACACTTCAGACCACACGGAAGATATCTTGCTTTCTGGAAACTGACTTCTAGTGTCCAATCTTAACCTTTCTGCTTCTGAAATGGATGACCCCTCCATGTCACCTTTGGACTTTCCCGCAGCAGTCTTGCTTGATTCGGCCTACATTCGCAAAAGGACATCATGAGTATCCAATTATTGTACATATTCCAATCAAAGGGTTAGCATAAAATCATAAAAGCCATCGAGATCCATCACAAATCATCAATCTTTGAAAATCCAAAAAAATAAAGCAATTCGGGAAAAACATGTAAACTGGGAAAATCCAGTCGGGGTGGAATTTCGGAGAAATCCGACCCAGACGGATTCCTGTTGCCAAGACATCACCGGCCAAATAAATCATTAGTACGGATGAAAGATTATGAGATAATCATGAAATTTATTTATTGGCAACAAGAAATTGGCATTTAGCATTGACTCCATAAATCCTATCTTTGGAAAATCGAAAGAAATAAAACTAGACAGGAAAACTGGAAAAGTCCGAATAGAATGGATTTTCGCGGACAGCTTGAAGAACTCCAGAAATCATTACACTCTGCGGAATTAGCTGAAACCGGGAAAATCCGGGCGCGCAAAAATTTCGCGGACACCACGGGAACCCGACAAATGACAACACACAAACCAACGACTGAACGATTATGTAAACTTCTCCACCTGGATTCTAATGACCCAAAATCGATGCCAACCAACAAGATTCAGAATGTAAATGAATTTAGATTTCAAAAGACCTCAAAATGTGTAAACCTCATGGCGAAACATCGATGCCCTAATTTCGATGAAGAACCTCCCACCATGAAAACCAGGGTAAGCTCAAGGTTTAAAATATCATCTATGAAGATCAGTATAGAGCACTCCGAGTCCTCACAAGGTAGGGATCAGTTTAATACAAGTGCAAGATATAAAAAAATGACGGTTTAACCATTTTCAATAGTTTCGAGTCAAACACCCAAAACCCTAATCTCGCCGAATGTAATGAATTGCGCATTTGGAACAAAATCCTTCCCTAAACGCCCATCAATAATAACCTATACGACATTTATTGGGAAAACAAGGTTGGGCATATTGCGGGTGATGGAGATTTGCAAAAAATGGGTCAAACCCTAAGTTAATAAAACAAAATCGTGACCAAAGATAACCTGACCCGAAATGATCAGCATTCAACACAGAAAAACTCAATCATCACGCAAATAAATAAGAGGGGCCATCGACAACTTACCATTGATTAATCCAGATGAAACTTGAACTCGATGAAGCAACTAGAAAATGAAAATTCCCTAGCAACGAAGGTTCAAATACCAGCACCCAAAAAATCCACACGCAAGCGACTCAAGATCAATGCTCAAAACTTGAATGGAGAAAGCACTTAGATGAAAAGGTAGCAAACAAGTGAATGATGAAGTTAAAATGATGCCTAAAAGGTTTTAAATCCACCCATTTATGCGTCTGAGCAAAGGTACTGCAAGTATTAATGAGCGACAAGACGTGTCTGAAAAATCTGGAAACTCGAGGCCAGGATGAAATTTTGGAAAATCCCAAGATACGCGGAAATCCAGATGAACACCAATTTCGTGAAAACAGCAGAAACCGGGAGTTTAAAAAAGTTCAGGATTTTAGCGCAGTCCAAGAAAATCCGCTAGAATCGGAAAATCCCGGAGTTAGGCAAAAATCCAGATTCAAAAAATTCAGCGATGACCAGACAATGAACCAGAGCCCGGGAAAATCCGCCGGAGCTAGAAAATCCCGGATTCAGGTGAAAACCCGGATTTTGCCTGAAACTCAATTTTAGCCAATTCAAGCCTCAGGGAAAGATCAAAGCCAACAGGACCAACATGCCAAGACCTCAAAAAGACAAGTCCAATAAAACTAAAGGTCAAAAAATATCTGAAAAGAGGGTCCCTACTCCAAGTGGGGCGTGTGTGCAAAAAGTGCACAACACCACCCTCTTCAACACTCTCTCTAGCCCTCTCCCACACTCTCCAACACTTTCTTCCACCCTCCCCC
>VDFB02179234.1:60317593-60427307 GCA_007258455.2 Sequoia sempervirens
AACTTTCTCCAACCCTCTCCCACACTCTCTAACCCTCTCTCCCACCCTATCCCACCCTAACCCATGCTCTCTGACTCTCTCCAACACTCTCCCACCCTCTCTCACTCTTGAGTAACTCTCTTCCATCCTCTCCCACTCTCTCCAATTCTTTCCCACCCTCAACCACCGTCTCTCTGACCCTCTCCGACTCTCTCCCACACTCTCCCACCGTCTCTCCGATCCTCTCTGACCCTCTCCCACTCTCAAATAACTGTCTCCCACACTTTTCGACTCTCCCACCCCTATCCCACTCTCTCCCACCCCTATCCCACTCCCTCAAGCCCTCTCTCCAACTCTCTCCAGCTCTCTCCCACACTCTCCAACCAACTCCAACCCTATCTCATACTCACCCACTCTCTCCAATCCTGTCTCCCACACTCTCCCTCCCTATCTCCCACTCTGCCACTCTCTCCCATGCTCTACCACCCTAAACCCTCTCCCACTCCCACCCTCTCTCCCATAAGCATACATACATGACACACTAGTACACATATACATACAAACATACAAACATATCAACAGACATTCAATAAAGTGGCATTTAACTAAAGGAATACATAACACGAGTGCGGTATTTGTTGCTAGTAATGCTCCCCGAAGAGGGAAAATGTCAAAAGCAAAACATAACGTGCTCACGTTATAACGCGAGCGCGTTATAACGAGAGTGCGTTATAACGCGCTCGCGTTATATTTTGCATTGGAAATCCTGACGCCCGCTTTGGTATTTTCCTTGGAATACCAACCCAAAGGCTTGGAGGGCATTCCCAAAGACGAGAGGCGTGTTTTTCCAAATTCAACAAGAGATTTTTCACATGTCAGTTCGTGCTCCTGCATCAAGATTGCATTTGGTTCAATATCAAGAAAATCGAATACATGGGTAATGTTAGGTTCTTTATTAGCTTTCCAACAACGTAATTTTTTTCATTTTCTAACAATGTTAAGCCTTTCATCCATAATTTCTTTTGTTTGTATGTCTGTTTTTCTTCAAAAAGCAGTGTTTGGTATTGTTTTCACTATAAATTAACCGTTCATCGAATTTGAAATAAATTACATTTTTAGAAACTAGACTCCATTCTACAATTTAAAAAATAAAATTTTAAAAATTTATCAGGTTCAAAAAATTTAGGGGAGCATGGCCAAAATTCTTCTTTTTAGGAAGTGCCCACTTAGAAAATTAATAAAAAATCAAATATTCATTAAAAAATTATCAGAAAATATCCAGTCCTTACTACATATTGTTATCTAACTTCTGACCGGAGCGATTTTAAAAATACTAAAAAAAAGTCCACCGTGCTCGGGTCACACAAGAGTTGCTATGTTATGTTTTTCTGACAGAAACAACAACAATTTGTGTGTGTCCCTCTTTTGAACCCCTTAATCTCAACCATTTTCAAAATAAATTAGTAGTTTAGAAAGTAGACTCGGAGCATTGTGGTCCTTGTTTTTGTTCCATCAAAAAAATTTGAGTGTAGCTATCCTCAATTTCACATCCAAGGTCAGTATTTCCTGATTTCAGAAAAAAAAGTGGCCACTTAAGCCCCTTTTTTGGGAACCATCTTGGTGCACTTACCCAAAAATCACACTCAATGGGTTGCTGCAATATTTTGGTTGGCATAAAAATAAATCTAAAGAAACCACCAGTAATCGAAGAAGAGCTGAATTATGTTGGTCAAAGGCCTCAAAACTTAGGGTACAATTCTAATCAGAGATAATATGGTTCCACACCAAACTGGAACCAAAACCATTGGCAAAACTAGAACCAATGGACCCCTCAATATCAACCACCTACTTATTGGGATCAACCTGAATGGATGAATCCCCAATGGAATCAGCAACCACATTGGTAAGCCAATCAGTCCTCATGGAAATAGAATCAAAACCAATTTCAGCCATGGAAAAATCAAGGACAAAAATGCCCCAGGGGACAAACACCTCCAACACTTAATACCGCTAATCCTCCCAATGATCAAGTGAACCAACCTCAAATACCAAATCAACCAGTTTCCAATCCATGAAACACATGTGATGATGCAAATCCCCCTAATGTGAATGTTATTGATGTTAATGACATACAATTGAGAAATCGAACTGTGCAAACTACACTAGCAGAGAAAATTCAAGAAAGAGGGGAAGAAAATGAAAGTTCAACTGAAAAAAAACCTTAGAGGAAGAACAATCTGTCATTCAAGGTCCCTACCCTGAGAGATTGAAGGAAGAGAAAATCACTCCTAAAATCCCTCGTCCTAATCACATAAATGTAATCGATTCTCAACTTCTTAGAGAGTTGAAAAAAGAATAACATTGAGATACCACTGTTACAGGCAATCAAAGATATACCAAAGATAAATCAGTTAGTTAAATCCCTTTGCATGAAAACTCCAGGAAGGAAAAATAAAATGCCTTCAACGATTCAAGTAGGGACAAAAATTACTGATGTGTTATCAGGAAGACTGCTTCCACAGAAATATAATGATCCTAGTAGCCCTGTAATAATGTTGAGTATTAATGGAATTGAAATATCAAATGCTCTAATTGATTTAGGAGCTCCCATAAATGTTATCACATATGATACAGTACAAAAACTTGGGATGACAACTATTCAACCAACAACTACTGTTCTATAGTTAGCTGACCAATCTACCACAAAACTGGAGGGTATAATAGAAGAAATCATGGTTACCATAGACACATGGGATTATCCAGTTGACTTTTTGGTTCTTAAAGCCATAAAGAAAGATTCTGGATATCCAATCATCTTAGGAAAACCATGGTTGGCTATTGTTTTCGCTTTAATTGATTGTAGATCTGGAAGCATGATCATATCAAATGGTCAAAAACAAAAAGAATTGTCACCCTACCCACCAACACAACTGTCAATTCAACCAAACACTCAACTTTGGGTGGATGAAGATTTAGAGTCAGAAGGTGATGGTATTGTAGAGTTAGTTGTGGTTACTATAACTGAACATGTTCAAGAATGCGAACAAGAGTTAACTTTAGAAATTCAAAGAGGAAACTATCAAACAACATTACTTGGACAACACTCTTGTTGAGAAATTAATAGATTCCACCAAAGACACCAAAGAGATTATAGTAGTTGGAGATAAACCTCTCAATATCAATTCATCCTTATCCCCAACGTACGAACAAGAATTGAAAGAAACTTTAGAAAAACACACTGAAGCGTTTGATTGGGAATATACATATATGAGAGGGATCCATCCTTCAATCTGTAGTTACCACATTTACACAGAAGATGTGAGACCAATCAGATAAGGATAGAGGTGTATCAATCCTGTTCTTCGTGACATTGTAAAAAAAGAAATAGAGACGCTGCTCAGAGTAGGGTTCTGTAAGAACCCCAACTGGTTCAATCACTGAACTCACTATCAGCTGCAACTGTGCTTGATTGTTTGTAATTTTTTTTTTTTTGTATTTTCTAATTTTTTTGTGCTTTGAGGGTTTTGACATAAAAAGAAAACTACTTCTAATACACTGATTATAAGGAAGAGATATTGCAATGATAGACAACTATATTGAATGCAAACAAATACTCATTCTTACAATGGAAAACTATAACTTTTTATTGAATGCTTATACAAAAACAATGGTAACTAATAGGAAACCGGATATAAATGCCCAAACTATTGATCCAAGTACTGTAGTGCACTGTTCACAAGCACTGTAGCACATTTTTCACGCACTGTTCACGGGTACTGCTCACACGTCACTATTCACGCATCACTATTCACACGTTACTGTTCATACATCACTCTTCATGTGTTAATGTTCACGGCTGTACTGTAGTAGCAGGTACAAAATTTAATAAGCAAATGATTAATCTTTAAATATTCTGATATGCAATGAAACCCCTATAAATTTCTGAATCTTCCTCACAACTGCTGAAGCACAAATCAGAGTCTTTGTATGAAACTCTCTGGATACCAAATTCAATGGATATTTCACCAGTTCAAATGGAGACTCACAAAAGAAAATACGTTCTTCAATGGCAATGGCTGAAACCCTTCTCAGAGCATAAAAACCTATTTTCAAAATGATAGCAATAATAATGGATACCTCATTCTTCATTTCTCAAGCAAATATATGCCTCCAAAAACCCTAATCAAAATTCCTCTTCAAGGCTATGATTTTTTTAATGAAATAACATTAAATAAAATTATTAACATTTAATTGAATTAAACTTAGGGAAAGCTTTTAATAATTCTCCTCCAAAATAAAATACTCAATTGGCCCCATTCGATGTGTTATAAACCCATCACTTAAGTGATTTAAACATAAAGTCAATATAACTTTATATTTAATCATTAATCATTAAACATGTTGGAATTCATTGAAATAATCATAACTCTCAATATTGAGAATCTAGCCAAACTATCTAAAACTGGAGTCCAAGAAATTATTTCCCAAGTGCCTGAAAAGACATGCTAAAAATAGCAAGAATCACTCAAATGAAGCCTAAATTAAACTCTCTAAGCTCAAACCAACCACTGAACTCTGAGAAAGCCAAAAACACTGAACAACCCAAACCTCATGTGTCCAAACTGACCCCCCTATCCATCTGTAATAGCCTACGAGGGTCCAATAATAGGCTAAACCATAGCTAGACTAAAGTATCTAGCTAGAAGGGGACATCAGAGTCCGCCCCTCCTGAAATTGCTTGTCCTCAAGCAATCTCAACTCTGGATGTCGTAAAATCTCCTCACTCTCCCAAGTAGCATCCTCAACCGACATGTCCCTCCATTTTACCAAATACTCTTTGATAGTGCGCCTCCTCAAATTCCTTTCCCTGAACTCAATGATAGCCTCAGGTACTAACACTAACTTTCCCTCATCATCCAAGGGAGGAAGCATGGTGGAAGGAACAATTTGATGTCCTAATGCCTTCTTGAGACGTGATACATGAAAAACATTATGCACTTTACTATCTGCCAGAAAATATAACTCATAAGCCACCTCTCCAACTCTCTTGATCACCCTGAAAGGCCCATAATAACATGGCTTAAGTTTCTTGGCACCACTCTTTTTGAGAGTGGACTGATGGTAAGGCTGCAACATCAAATATTCCATATCACCTACCTCAAAGGTCCACTCAGTCCTCTTCTGATCAGCATACTGCTTCTGCTGATTTTCTACCTTAATGATATTCTCCTTAAGAGCCTTTACAATGTCCTAGCTCTCCTGTAATAAGTCTCCAGCACTAGGTACTCTACTATCTAATAGCAACAAATCCATGAAACTGGGTGCCTCATATCCATATAATTCCATGAATGGTGGCATCTGGATAGACATGTGATAAGTGGAATTATAACAATACTCACATAGATATATCCACTTAACCCAAGCCTTCTGCTGCCCTGCTATGTAATTCCTGAGGTACCCCTCCACCCATTTGTTCACTATCTCTTTCTGACCATTTGTCTAGGGGTGGTAGCTAGTACTTAGAGTGAGCTTTGTCCTGCACAATCTGAACAACTCCTACCAGAAGTGACTCATAAACCTGTTGTCCCTATCACTGACAATGCTCTGAGGTAAGCCATGCAACTTGAATACCTCTCTGAAGAATAAATCTACCACCTGCATAGCAGTGTATGTAGCAGTGATCAAGAAGAAGTGGGCAAACTTCATAAGCCGATCGACAATAACATATATACAGTCTCTGCCTTGGGCTCTCGACAGTCCTGTGATGAATTCCATGGACAAACACTCCCACTTCTTGTCAAGAATCAGAAGTGGCTGAAGTAAACCGACTAGATAAGAGTGCTCTTGTTTATTTTGTTGGCAAGAAAACTCTCTAACATACTGTAACACCTCAGCTTTGAGCCCTTTCCAAGAAAAACACTCATGAATCTGTCGGTAGGTTTTATAAAACCTGGATGTCCTACCATAGGTGAGTCATGATAAACTCTCAACACCATCCTCCTCACCTCTAACCCTGGCACCAAATAAATGCGCCCTTTGTAAATGATGAGCTCATTCACAAGGGTGAAATCACTATCCTGGACCGATCCATCTATGAATCCCGATGCCCATGTATCCTTTGCATACTCTGAAAGGATCAAATGCCTCCAGTCCTCTGATATGTCTATCATCAAGCTCAGATGAGGTCTCTGTGACAAGGCATCTGCTACAACATTCAGTGTCCCTTTGAAATAGGTAATATCAAAATCATATGCCTGTAATTTACTTACCCATTTCTGCTACCTATCATTAAGATCTCGCTGCCCCAGGAAATGCTTCAGGCTATTGTGGTATGTTTTAATGCTAAATTTTCTGCCCACTAAGTACTGCCTGAATTTTTCCAAAGCATGCATTATGGCCAACATTTCCTTATCGTAAATGTTGAAGCTCCTCTCAGGTCCCTTGAGCTTCCTACTCTCATATACAATTGGGTGCTTGTCTTGCATAAGCACTGCTCCAACGCCCTCAACAGATGCATCACAATGGAGCTCAAATGGTTTGCTAAAATCTGGTAATGCTAGCACTAGACAAGAATTCATCAACTCCTTGAATTTTTCAAAACACTCCTATGCCTCAGGAGTCCATAAGAAAGCCCCTTTCCTCATCAAATCCGTCAAGGGTGTTGCATGCCTGGAATAACCACTAACAAACCTCCTATAGAACCCACACAAGCCCAAAAATCCCCTCAACTATGTAAGGTTCACTGGAGTAGGCCACTCAATAATAGCACAAATCTTTTCAGGATCCATGCGTACCCCCTATGCACTGATATTGTGGCCCAGATATAATAATTCAGATAATCCCAAATCACATTTGGACTCCTTTGCATACAAGGACTCCCTGCTCAGAATGCTCAACACTGTATCCAAGTGTCACAAGTGCTCATCCCATGTTTTACTATACACAAGAATATCATCAAAGAAGACCAATACAAATTTCCTCAACTGAAGCTGAAAGACCCTGTTCATTATGGACTGAAAGGTAGTTGGAGCATTAGTTAGCCTAAATGGCATAACTACAAACTCGAAATGGCCCCAATGAAACCTAAATGTTGTCTTCTCTATATCCTGCTCTCTAACTCTGATTTGATGATAGCCTGATCTCAAATCAATTTTGGAGAAGAAACATGCTCCATGTAGTTCATCTAACAACTCATCAATCTGTGGGATGGGGTACCTGTTTTTAATTGTCTTTCTATTTAGGACCCTGTAGTCAATGCACATCCTAAGAATACCATCCTTCTTCTTCACTAAAAACACAGAAGAAGCAAAAGGAGATTTACTCAGTCTAATATGCCCCATAGCAAGTAGCTCCTTGATGGTTTTCTCAATCTCATCCTTCAATCTCTTCAGATGCCTGTAGGGTGTAATCATGATGGGTTTAGCACCCTCCTCTAACTCAATGATGTTCTCAATACCTCTATCTGGAGGTCTACTTGGTGGAATATCATTGAAAACCTTGTAATGCTTAATTCTCAGCTCCTGTATGTCTGGATGGTATTTTGATTTTTGCTGCCACTGTGATGGCATCAATGTGCAACAAGCTGCCCACTCAACCTGGTCATGATGCAACAAACTCTCCATGCACCTGCAAGACATCATCCTGAATTTACTATCTCAAATGGCCTTAAGTATGTGAGTTTTACCATCAATCTAAAATTTCATCGCCATTTCTCTCAAATTGAGAGTGAAATCTCCAATATCATGCAACCAAGTCATGCCCAATACTAAATCTGTGTCACCCATGTTAACCACATAAAATTCAGCCTTGAATTCAAAGTTATTTATTTTCAATGGTAAATCTGTGATCTTTCTATCACATTTGAGGATGTAGCCATCAACTACCCTCACTCTCAAGCCCTCAAACTACTTAGTCTGGATCCCACGTCTCTCAACCAACCTGGAATCAATGAAATTATGCATGGCCCCTGTATCTAGCAATGTATTAACTCATTGTCTAGCCAACACTCCTCTCATTCTAAATGATCCCTCCTGCTGCACACTAGTGAGATGGGTCTCCTTAAGCCTACCTTTAGCCTTCTCTTCATCGGTAGACATTTTCTTGAGCTTTTCATCATCTAAACTTTCCTTTTGTTCACTGGATTCCTCACTTTCAATTTGTTGGTCCGAATTTTTCAGAATCGAAATCCTCATAGTAAGCCCACTTAACCCTGTTTGCTTTCCCCTTTGGTCTCAAAGGACAGTCATGGTTCATGTCATAGGGTCCTTTGCAATAAAAACAGAGTTTTTTCTTCCTTAAATCATTCGATATCTCTCTATCCAAGGGAACGAATGATTTATCTTTATTTTCAGCCTTTGTTTCATTCCTCTTAGGTTTCTTGAAGAATGGTTTGTTATCTTTGCTAGATGATGCACCCTTTGACTGAAATTTATTTATTGGGGCTGTTTGTTCCATACTTCTAGCCTTCTTAATTTCTTCTTGCAAATTGAATAGATCAAAGGCTTTTACCCAACCCTTTAGTGGTTCGGATAATCCCTCAGTGAACAAAACAACCAATCTCCTATCTGAGATATCTGGCACCATAACATATAGCCTCTGAAAGTCACTAATGAAATACTCCAATCTGCCTGACTGTCTCAACTATGCCAATTCCCTAAACTAGACTTCTGGATCCTTCTTATCAAACCTCTCTACCAACCTGTCCACAAAGTCTTGATATGAAGTCACCTAGTTATGCTAAAGGGTAACCATCCCATGGTACCACCAATCATGTGCAACTCCCTCTAAATGTAGCGTGGCATATTTTATTGCCTCCACTTTTGTCATAGGTCTCAGTGCTAAGAAGGTATCAAGCTTGTGAATCCAAGCCTGCGTTGTCATTCTGCTACTACCATCAAATGTAGTCAAGGAAAGCTTGCCTATAGCATGCTTTAATTCATTATTCTGGACATGAGGTCT
Source organism: Sequoia sempervirens (assembly GCA_007258455.2). NCBI lineage: Eukaryota > Viridiplantae > Streptophyta > Pinopsida > Cupressales > Cupressaceae > Sequoia > Sequoia sempervirens. The sequence goes on from VDFB02179234.1 coordinate 60,326,531, forward strand.
CCTATCATGTCTTGCTACCCTGTAATGCTCTCTCCTCTGATTATAAAACCTCTCAAATGTCATCCTCTCACGTACCTGTGGAGCTAATAATTCCCATTTGTCATTCGCAGCCATGAGAATATCTGCGAACATCTCCTCTCCTGCTTCTTCTGTAGGTGCTACCTCAGGCTCATCTCTAATGAAGGTAGGATGAATAGGCCTGTTTGCTGTCCTGGAATGAGTCCTATGAGCTCTAGGCGATCCCACTGCACTCTTGTTATCCCCTTGCTCCTAATTCTATCTGTCCTGTGGGTTCATATGCTCAACCATGGTGGTGAGTGCTTGCAAGGCCTGAGCCATCTACTATTGTCCTATAACCATTGCTCTGAAAAATTCACTTGTTTCCTGATCCTCATTCCCATTGCCTCTGGGTGGGCTACCTTCTTGCCTGTCACCCATGATGTTCGACTGCTTGTCTACAACCAGTTCCCTGTCAAATAATGCTTGCCTGCAAGTGTAATATCTATGAGAGCCAGCCTCAGGTGGATGCATGTGATTGATAAACCCTCAGGATGGCAGGATTTAGCTCTGATACCAATGTAAGAACCCCAACTGGTTCAATCACTGAACTCACTATCAGTTGCAACTGTGCTTTATTGTTTGTAATTTTTTTGTTTTTGTATTTTTTAATTTTTTTGTGCTTTGAGGGTTTTGACATAAAAATAAAACTACTTCTAATACACTGATTATAAGGAATGATAGACAACTATATTGAATGCAAACAAATAATCATTCTTACAATGGAAAACTATAACTTTTTATTGAATTCTTATACAAAAACAACTGTAACTAATAGGAAACCTGATATAAATGCCCATACTGCTAATCCAAGTACTATAGCACACTGTTCACAAGCACTGTAGTGCACTATTCACGCACTGTTCATAGGTACTATTCACGCATCACTATTCACATGTTATTGTTCATGCATCACTATTCACACGTTACTGTTCACGACCATACTATAGCAATGGGTACAAACTTTAATTAGAAAATGATTAATCTTTAAATATTTTGATCTGTAATGAAACCCCTATAAATTTCTGAATCTTTCTCACAACTGCTGAAGCACAAATCAGAGTCTCTGTATGAAACTCTTTGGATACCAAATTCGATGGATATTTCACCAATTCAAATGGAGACTCACAGAATAAACTACGTTCTTCAATGGCAATGGCTGAAACCCTTCTTAGAGCATAAAAACCTATTTTCAAAATGATAGCAATAACAATGGATACCTCATTCTTCATTTCTCAAGCAAATATATGCCTCCAAAAACCCTAATCAAAATTCCTCTTCAAGGCTGCGATTTTTTTAATGAAATAACATTAAATAAAATCATTAACATTTAATTGGATTAAACTTAGGGAAAGCTTTTGATAATTCTCCTCCAAAATAAAATACTCAATTGGCCCCATTCGATGTGTTATAAACCCATCACTTATGTGATTTAAATATAAAGTCAATTTAACTTTATATTTAATCATTAATCATTAAACATGTTGGAATTCATTTAAATAATCATAACTCTCTCAATATTGAGAATCTGGCCAAAGCGTCTGAAACTGGAGTCCAAGAAATTATTTCCCAAGTGCCTGAAAAGACATGCTAAAAATAGCAAGAATCACTCAAATGAATCCTAAATCAAACTCTCTAAGCTCAAACCAACCACTGAACTTTGAGAAAGCCAAAAACACTGAACAACCCAAACCTCATGTGTCCAAACTGACCCCCTATCCATCTGTAATAGCCTACGAGGGTCCAATAATAGGCTAAACCATAGCTAGACTAAAGTATCTAGCTAGAAGGGGATGTCATAGGTTCATATACCCAATCTCTAATAGTCAGTGGGTTTCTCCACTAGTTATTGTTCCAAAGAAGAATGGTAAATGGCGGGTGTGCATAGATTATCAAGAATTGAATAAAGCCACAAAGAAAGACCATTTCCCATTGACATTCATCGATCAAGTACTAGATAACCTAGCAGGCAACAACTACTTCTCTTTTCTTGATGCTTCAATGGATATAACTAGATCCAAGTAGCCTCTGAAGATCAAGAAAAAACTACCTTTACATGTCCTTGGGGCACATACACATATACAGTCTTACCATTCAGACTATGTAATGTGTCTGCCACATTTCAAAGAGTAGTGTTAGCCATTTTTGCAGACTTCACAACTTCTTGTGTTGAAATTTATATGGATGATTTTACAGTCCATGCCAAAACATTTGATGAGGCACTCCAAAACTTAGAAAAAGGTCTTAAAAAGATGTAAGGATCACAGATTATCACTCAACCATGAAAAAAGTTTCATTATGATGACAAAGGGCATTGTTTTGGGACATCACATCTCAAAAGAGGGGATAAAAGTTGATCCCAAGAAAGTTGAGATCATACAGAACATTGAAATCCCTAAGAACCAAATAGGAGTTTGAAATTTTCTTGGCCATGCTGGGTATTACAAAAGATTTATAGAAGGATTTAGTAAAATTGCATCACCACTGTTTACCCTACTCAAGAAATAAGAGAAGTTTGTATGGACTGAAGATTGTCAAAAATATTTTGAGACAATCAAAATAGCCTTAACAACTTCTCCAATCATTAAAGGACCTGTTTGGGGAGAGCCATTTCACATACATGCAGATGCATCCAATCTAGCTATTGGAGCAGTGTTAGGACAAAAAGATTACAATGATGCCATGCATGCAATTTATTACGTTAGTAAAAATTTAAATCCTACAGAAAGAAATTATACAACAGAAAAGGAAATTTTAGTTGTAGTATATGCAATAAACAAATTCAGGCATTATATTATAGGTTACAAATTTTACGTACATATAGACCATGTTGCAATTAGATATTTGATGAACAAGGCTGTAGTAGGTGGACGTATCATTAGATGGTTACTGTTGTTGTAGGAATTTGATGTTACTATCATTGATAAACCTGGAAAAGACAATGTTGTTGCTGAATTTCTTTCTAGAATTATTTCACAGGATAATCAAGAACTAGTGGATGATACATTTCCAGATGAACATCTATTTGCTATATTAATTCATGCACCATGGTTTGCTGATTTGGCAAATTACCTTGTAATAGGAAAATGTCCAAGTCACTTTAGTCAGAAACAAAAAAAGAGGTTAATTCGTGAAAGTTCTAGATTTCAGTGGATTTATGCTCTTTTGTTTAAATTATGCCCTGACCATGTTTTACGCAGATGTGTATCTAAGTTAGATGTTTATGATGTAGTACACGCCTACCATCATGGGCTTGAAGGAGGACTCTATTCAGTAGTGTGAACAGTTCACAAAATCTTAGGAGCTAGCTACTTTTGGCCATCAATGACAAATGATGTTTCATTCTTTGTCAAACATTGTGATGAATGCTAGAGGATGGGAAGACCAACGCTGACCATGGAGATGTCATTTCAACCGCAAACAACTCTGGAACCATTTGAAAAATGGGGCATCAATTTTGTGGGACCTGTCGATCCACCTTCAAGAGGGCAGCATTACATCCTTGTTTGTAATGATTATGAAACAAAATGGGTTGAGGTGAAGGCATTACCAGCAACAACTGAGGATAAGGTTGCAGATTTTCTATACAAGCAAATTCTACAGAGATTTGGTGCACCTAGAGAAATTGTTTCAGACCAAGGACCACAGTTTGTATCAGTAATGATGGAAGCATTTTTGTAGAAATACTAGATGAATCATAGAAAAATTTTGCCATATCACCCTCAGGCGAATGGACAAGTGGAGGTTACTAACAAAGAATTAGAGAATATTTTGACAAAAATAGTTTCACTGAGGAAGATAGACTGGGTAGATAGGTTGGATGAAGCAGTGTGGGCCTATAATACCATGTGGAAAACAACAACTAGATTTTTTCCTTATGAACTAGTGTATGGAAAGAAACTAGTTATGCCAACTGAATTTGAATTAAAAACATTGAAGACAACAGTAGAAATTAGAATTGATCTACTAGAAGTAGAGAAAAGAAGAATTTTGTAGCTTAATAGACTTGATCAAATGAGAATGGAGGCACTTCAACATACAAAGGTGATTCAAAAGAAAAGGAAGGAATGGCATGATAAACATATTGTGTCCAGACAGTTCAAAGCAGGAGATTGGGCATTGTTATTTGACTCCAGATTTGAAGAGTTTAAGGGGAAATTCCATACAAGATGGTTAGGACCCTATGAGATAAATCAGATATTTGAAAATGGAGTTGTCCAATTAGTACCAATTGATGGAGAAAAGAGAGTTATGCTGGTGAATGGTCATTGTCTGAAAACATATCATAAGCCTGGATCAAAGGGAGAACTTTTAGATGATCTACAACACAGAATTGAACATTTTCTCATCGAAGATATTTCTTCCATGATAGAAGGTCTCTAAACCTTTGAGGAAGGCATGAATAAACAAGGTAAATTGAAAACCAACAAATGGTGATTTGCTTTCGAAAAAAAAAAGAGAGAGATGATTGAAAACCAGCAAATGGTGATCTATCTAAGTTAACTCCTAAAGGATCCTAAAGATTGAAGACTCTGAAAACTATGTTTAGCTCAATAGCTCCTAAAGGCTCCTGAAGAGCTCCCAAAAATCTCCTGAAGGCTTCTGAAGGCCGAAGACTCTAAAGACTCTATTTCCCTCAACAACTCCTGATGACTCCTAAAGTTCCAAAGTTCCTGAGAGCTCCTGAAGACTCCTGAAGCACTCTTGAAAATCTTGATGATCTCGAAGGCTCTCAACTCATGTAATTCCAAAGCTCCTGAGAGCTTCTGAACACTCCTGAAGAACCCCTGAAAGCTCATGAAGAACTCAAAGGCTCGAAATAAATTAAGGTGCATATTTAATGTGAATATTACTTTCTAATATTATTTTCTAAGGTAGTTAGACTAATTTAAAATAGGTGAATATTTATAAGTCTAGACATCTCTGCCATACTGCTAATTAATGATGATAATAAATAAACTTTTAATCATTTCAAAAAGCGACAGATGGTTGATGTAAGGAATGATGTGACATTGGATGATGTCAGTCAATGATAATGAATCTTTTCATGATTCGGTTGTCTTTTCAAAAATCCTCCGAAGTACATATTGACATGTGTAATGAATGCCACCAACCTTGCAAATTGAATTGAAAAATTCATGTTGTGGCGTACGAATCGTCCGGAGTAGTAAAGGAAATTAATGCAAAAATTTAATGACACGTCATGTCATTTTCAAATTGGCTGCTCCCAAATCAAGAAAAAAAATCATTCCACATTTTTGGTAAGTAATTCAGACAGCTAGTTGAAGTCCGCCATTATTGACAGAGGGAGATGGGGGATAAGAGAAATGTTGAGCCTGAGAACTTCAATCTTGATTATGAAACCAAAAGATTGTTAGAAGAAGCTAGGTAGCTGAATTTTGTAATGTAGTATGAAGGTTTCTAGCCAGAAATGGTTGGGGAATTTGTGAGAAACTTTAATGTAAATGTCACCAAAGTAAGGGGAGAGATAATTGAAGTCACTCCAAAAATTATAAGTGAAAATTTTTGGATCCCAACTGAAGGAAAACCGGTTAAAAAAGGCTGGGTTAAATTTAAGAAATTGGTAGCTGTGTTTCAATAGGAGCTAGAAAGAAGGCCAAAAATTCAAATGCATAAAGGAGACCAGTGCGACATAGCTTGTAATAATTTGGACGAGCCATGGAGAACTATTGCGACGTGGCTCATGAAGTTCTTCACCTGTGACAAATAGTATGGCATGATATTGGGTCTTGGAATGCGATTATTAATACATTTGAGGTATGGTCAGACAAAACCTTATGCTAGGATAAATCTAACAGTGTTTTTGTTCCAAAAAATTTCTTCCATTATTTTGAGAGTAAAGGCTAGGGGGAATCTTCTATAAAATACCAGGGATTAATACATTTGATAATTAAACACCATTTCTTAAAAAAAGAAACTAGGAAGCAGGGCTGGTTAGAATTTTTGTCTGTGCATGTAGAAAAGCCAAGAGGGAAACCCACAAGGAGACCCACAACTAAAAGGGAAACAATTGAGAAAGGTGAATCTTCTAAGAAAAGGGGAAAAATAAAATCACAATAATTTTCTAGGGTAGGGCGTACTAGTTCCAAAAAAAGGAAGCAAGAAGTACATGAGGAAAGCCCTAGCCATGTTGAGACTGTAGTGTCCACCCCTGAAGAAACACCTAAAGTTCAAACCCCTGTTTCAGAAAGTCCAAAAGAAATTGTTGTAGGCCATGAAGAAACCCGTACACCAGTACAATCTCTTGAGCGGCCCCAAAGTCCTCTTGAAAGACCCCCTATTTTTGAAATCCATGAATTTGCTGAAGAGTCTGAAGCACAAACCGAAGAGCAAGAAGCATCTGAGGAATTTGAAGAAGATGAAACTGTAAGATCCCCTACACCTCCTCCAACCATTGAGCAAGGAAAAGGAAAAGAACTGTTGATTGAAGAAGAAGAATCCCATGAAAAATTGAATGAAGAGGAGTTAGAAACTAAAGAATTATTAAGGGCTATGAAAATGTCCCGACTAGAAGCTAAATTGGAACAAGGAAAAACATGCAATTCCTTGAGAAGAAATTGAGAAGAAAAGAAGAAGAATTGCAACAATATTTTAGCAAAACTCAAGAAATGGAAAGGAAAATTGAGTAAAATGAAGCAAGGTTTAGAGAACAATTGATTAAAACAGAGGATGCCCTGCAACAAGCTGGTGTGCAAGCATTAGCAAATGCTGAAGAAATTTCAAAATTAAAAGAGGAATTGCCACAAAAGGAAGAGAAATTAAAATAGCAATCTATGTGGTTTTATGTGCAAGAAGCCTCTACTTCCATGGCTCCACCGCGATACCTTGCTCTACCTTCTATTATTTTTTATATTCCTTCCATTCCATCAGATATTCCTCCTTTAGCCCAGTCTAGATATCTCTCATTGACAACCTTGAAATTTAAGGAAGAAAATAAAGTGTTGAAAGAGCGGGTACAAAAGTTAGAAAAAGACAAAAATGAGATTGAAAGGAGACTTGAGCAAGCAGCAAAAATCAGTTCTGTGATGCTTTCCATGAGAAGACCAGTTGGGATGTATGCTTTGTTTCTTAGAAAAAGGTTTCTAGAATAGAAGCTAAATCAATTAATCTTAGGTAGAAGCATGTATTATCATAAGGATAAAGATTTTCTGCAGGACTACTTTAATAGCCACCCTGACATTCAAAATTTAATGTGTGAGTTTTACCAGCATGGATTTTTAATGGGAGACAATGATGACTCTATGTTGAGTATTTATGTTGGTGAGATTCAAATTAGATCTTTTGTCTCTTTAATGCAAAATCAGATAGAATGGTCAAGTAGAATGGACAAATATAAGAAGGCTTAGAGAAGGTATGGGTTACCAATGAGACCCGAAATGCCTCGTGTTGGAAAATATATCAAAGCAATATGATCAGTGGTAAGGCTCAATCAAGTTAATCCTCTTTATGTTTCAAATTTGCTCGATAGTATTGTTGCATTCCAAAATGTTGAGGGAACAATTCCCCCATTAGCACTACAGTCCTGTGAGGAAAGGTATCAGCTCATTCTTGAGACAGTCATAAGAAGGGAGCCAATAAGTCCAAACAATGTTAGTTGGAGTTTGATTAGAGTCAGACATGTCATCACCTTGATTCAGCAACAAAAATAATTATGGGTCGGCATGAGATTTAGAATGCTGATAATCATTATGCCCGCACCTTGAACCTCAAAGAAACAAAAAATTTACCTGATGGAGTGTTAAGACCATGGTGTGAAAAGCTAAGACAAAACCCTGACTTTGCACTCTAGCAGATTACCAGATCAGTACAGGGAAGGAGTGTTTGACTGCTGCATTTGGATGGAAGCACTGAACAAGGAAAAGGAGAACACCATAATTCTTGATGAGGAACCATGAGGACATGGTCCAAAAAAAGTGGGGAAGAAATGATGAGAGCATCAAAATACTTTCATTTAAAGCATTTTATGTTTAAAAGACTTGTTATTTTTGTTAATTGACATGACTAGCGGTAGATTATAGATTAACATATTTACTTATTTTTCTTTATGTTTAGCTAAATTCGTGGATATATTTGAAGTAATGGTTTATGTTAATTGTGTTACTTTATGATGATATTAGATGAGATAATTATGCTACGTTGATCTTGTACTACCATAATTGTTATCCTTTTCTTAAGGGTTTTGAACAGGGTATTTTAAAGATTGATGATGTGGTTAAACTCTCTGTTTAACCATGATGGATGAATACACCATAGATGGGCCCTATTGGATGATGATTCACTCAAGTCCAAATTGACTTCTTTATAGTCGATTATGGAACTTCTACTTCCAACGCCAATCTGGCATAGTTCTCTTTAGTTCAATTTCAGTTTAGTTTTAGTTTGATTATAATCTTTAGTTTGACACCTTAAGTCTTGGAAATTAACGCCATGTTAGAAATCTAATAAGGATACTATTATAAATATCCATGTTTCGGTTTTAGTTAGAAGTTAGATAATTTCAATCAGATTTATGTAATTCAACAGTAATACTTTATTCTGCGTTCTACTTTTGATCAATGGGAATGAAAGTAAGGAGTTACTTCAATCATTGTGTTAAGGGATCTTACCTGAGGAAGAGCAGGGCCCACTCAACCTTTGGAATGATCTTGTGTTGGTATTTTGTTAAGTTATGCTATTTCTGATTCATTCATATTAAATCTGAAGTAGATGTTAATTCTGAATTGTTAAGTTGTTAAATCATTTTCCAACTTAGTGAATGTTAATTTTGGATAGTTACTTCTGCTCAAATTACTTTTCAAGTTTTAGTTTGTTATGGTTATATTAAGTTGTTGGAATCATTATAAGGTTTATCAAATTAATTGGATTTAGATGTTGTTCAAATTAGTTAAGTTTGGTGTTTATTTATTAAGTTTCATTAGAAGCAATGATAGGAACTTATGGAAAGATGAAGTTGGAGTTTGTTGAAAATCTGTTCATGGAGATTAGTGTTTATGTTTTCTAGAGTAATCGTCATTTCCTCACAATTCATGTATGTTCTTAAATAGTGTTTAATTTCCAACAATTAATTATGGATTTATTTTAAAAGAAAAAACAAAATTAATTTGGATTTCGTGTTTTAAATCAAGGATTAAAGTAATCATTAGTTGTCTCCATGAATTAGTCTAAATCAAGTTCAATAAAGTTAGAAATAAGTCAACAGGATTTTAAATTAGAAAATAAGATAGAATTAAACCTTAGGAATCAGTCACTACAATTCAGCTCCCGAGAGCTCCTAAAGAGCTCCCGAGAGCTCCTAAAGAGCTCCCGAGAGCTCCTAAAGAGCTCTTGAGAGCTCCTGAAAGCTCTTGAAGTAGGAAAATCAATACCTGAAGTTGTTTACAGTGCAACCCCCCCCAAAGAATCTGTGACAACTATCCTTATCGCATATTGCTCTAAGACACACTCGATTCAATACATAATTGATTAAATGATGCAAGTTGTGACATCAATGACGTTTCCCATCATAAAACATGCGGTAGTAGATAAGTTCCTACTAAAAATTTAACCATTTCCTCTTTCCACAATACATCCATTAGATTTGATACAAACTATGAAGCCAGTTTGTATGGAAGTGCCATGACATTCAATTACATCCAGTCGAAGCCCAAAACCACTTGAATTATATCCATCACTTGTTTGCATTCGAAAGAGAATGCCCTTCTTAATTTTTCTTCCATGATAGGAGAATTATCATGAATTTCATGCCACCTAGGAGGAACAAAAACTCTTAAAATCCTATCCAGAGCCATCAAAGATACTAGGAAAAGTGAAAACCACAGGAAGAGTGAGCAATAAGCCATTTGAAATCCAATATAAGATAATCCAGATGGCTGCCAAAACACCACGTGCAAAGCCACACACAAACAATCATTAAGCATTCATTTAATGAGTAAGCATAATCAGTACCATCGAAAAGTCTTTTGATGCCAAGTACCATGCGACTTGCCATGCCTTGGAAATTAAAAAGATAGCAAGAAGCCACCAGAAATATATTAGAATTCATCAAAGGTTTTGCTAAATACTCCTCTCCAATGTTTGTCAGCAAGAAAAAATTCTTGTTGGTGAACATCAAAGAGGAGGAAAATATTTTTTTCCTAAAACGTTCACGTGCCAAATTTGACACCAACTCTGACAGCTGCCAAGAACAAGTAATGTTTTTATTTTCAATCTTTTTCCATAAATATTAATCCACGGAGGGGCCAAGAAATCCTCCAAGTTGTTGGCTTGGATGAGACATGTTCATTTTGGGTAACAACAAAAGGGAACACCTATCAAACCCAACATGAGAAGGTGATGAAAGGTCACACATGCCAATTTGCAAGGAGTACCATCTAGAGTGAAAGCTGTAGAGATTGTATGACCTCTGTAATAAATAGCATCCAAAAGTGATCAGTGGCACATATAACAAATAATTTGTCATAAATGAGCTCAAAAGAAAATAGAGATGCCAAGATATGAAGATTTTGGGACTTTAAAACACAACCTTTGGGATTTGAAAAATACATGTATACCCTCACATTCCCAATGAGTAAACAGAGCAGGGGAATTGAATTCCAATCAAGAGCAATATGCATTATTTTATATATATAAATAAATTAGATACAATCTATATATATTTATGTATATTTATTTTTGAGTTTATATTCAAAAGGAAATTATAGAACAAGTTTGAGGATGACACTTAAGGTTTGAGTATGCCTAATTTTGAAGATGCATTTCAAATACAACTTCTCATGAGCTTTGAAATATGTTTGTAGTCTAATTTGCTTTAAGATAATATGGGTAAATATATTAATATGAATTTTAATTTGAAGAGAAATTAGATATAATTTTATGCATCATTTAATGTTTTGATTTTTACTAGAGTAATTTTTATAAAAGAGAAAATTAGATATAATTTATAAATCATTGTAAAACTATTATGTTTAATATTTTATAGAATGTATTCCATTTAGGATATGAAAAACTCTTGTCAATCTATGGATATTATTGGCATCTCAAGTAACAATTGTCCATTGATTATGATAAATTGTCTCATTTTTCTAATTGAATTATGCTCATTTATCAATTGGAATGGATTCGTAGAAATAAGTATTCAAAATTTTGTGATTAATATTTTAGTATTTTGCCTTGAGCTACTTCAATAAGTGAACATAACTTGCTTGGATGTACACATTGTGTAGGACTATGAAGTCCAATCAATGGAATCAATAGTAAATGAATTTTACATAACATGTGAAAAATTGACTACTTTTTACACTTTTATATGAGAAATCCACACTTATGAGTAGTATGCATGAGGCATCACACCTTACATCAAGCTTACATTTCAAAATTATTGAAATAATGTGTAATAAATTTTTATTTCAAAATTATGTAAGAAATATGTAATATTATAGTACTATTTTGGCCTTTGTTATCTACCGGTAGATGTAGTTATAATTATTATTTTGTATAAATAAAATATTGTAAAAAAATTATACTTTCATTATTCCATTATTTTTCTTTAGTTGCTCCCCATGTTGTATTTTTGCTACTTTCTCTCCAACAATCAATGACATAGGTTTCTACAAATATATTTAGAGTTGTTACCACTAATTAAAGCTATATACTTCTTGTTTTACATAAATATAATATTACCATGTACATTCCTATAACTTGTGCCCAATAATGAATGACATATTTCATACCAATTTAAACAATATGTAATAATATATTTATATTCTACCCTCTACTATCCACCAATAATTTTAGTTACATAATTGTTGTTTTACATTAATAAAATATTCCAACTCCATTTGTATACTTTCAACATGTCATCATTTTTATTGAGGTACTTCCCATGTTTTTGAAATTAAAAGAAGCAAAACAAGGGTGTTGTCCCTTTAGAACAAGGCCTTACAAGCCATCATCAACAAAAAAACATAGCAAAAAAACATCAACAAAACAACCAACCCCTAGTCACAGATGACTAGGAGTGACAGGACACCAAGGACCAAGAGCAGTCCAAGCCAACTATTGATTTACAACCTAATCCTGGCACTAAAACCAGGAGCAACCAAATACATAGAACCCAAACCCTACAACAGCAGGGCAATAACAAACCTTCCACACAAAAGGCCACAAACCAGACCTTCCACTCAAAATAGGAAAACCTGAGCCAAAAAACCTTCCATTCAAAAGGCCACGAACCATCTGCAATAGCAAACTTGCAATAGACCTTCCGCTCAAAATAGACCAACCTAAGCCTAATGTGTTCTCATCCACAAAGGGGTAAGAATCATCCCTTACAATAGAGAAACGTTCTTCCAAAAGTTCCAACCAACCCGACACCAAACCCAAGACCACCTCAATAGGTTGGGGCTCCCCACTATAGGAGAGGAAGAAGTGGGGACCAAGACTACCAACAAACTCGCCCTCTAGAGAAAGCACATTCCACCTCATTAGGAACCAACAAAGGAGAGAAGAACTTCCCACCAAGCCTACAATCACCAACTCCACCTCAATAGGAGTAATATTCACCTCAATAGAACACCGCGATTGTAGAAATAGTTAGCAAGTAGGAACATCAGTAGAATAGGCCCACAGGTCCTCCCAAGGCATCCAGGTGGAAGAAACAGAAGGAAGGAAAAAAATAGCCTCCTAGCCCACAACATAACCAACCCAAAACACCACATGACCATCATCTCCAACAATAGCTACAACACCATCCATCTCAATGCCCACCCAAAAAATTAGAGGATAGAGCCCCCTCCCATTACCAAGCATAAGCACCACCACAACCATTTCCATCAACCTAGAAGCCTTCCATAAGCACGAAACCCACCACCACAAAATAGAGCAGGGTCTCCACAACCACCGAAGGAACAATGGGGCACTCAAGAAAGTACCCACTAAGTACCGGGCCAAGAATGACCCTCCAAACATAGAAGCCATAGCCTCCACACCAGAATCACGTCAAAAAGCAATGCTGAAACAAGAAGAGACCCCAAACAAAGCCAAGGGAGGGACCCAACCAACCACCCCCTGCTCCAAATAACATAGGAAACCCCCACAACTAAGTTGCAAAGGCTCCCACACACTTTTCTTACACACCATGCTCTCAGCACGAAGCCAAGAAGCAAACCCAACAATGCTCCACTTCCTACCAACGCAAGCCACCTCTTTGCAGGGAAGACTACCACTGTGACAAAACACAACCCCCTCCCCACCCCAAAAGAGGACAAATGAAGTCTCAGCCTGGTCGTCTAGCTTAATAGCAAGGCCCACCTTAGCAGTGGTGCCTACGAGAACACAGGCCCAAAGGTGGTCAGGAAGGAATACCTCTTCCAAAGAAATAGAGGACTTAAAAGCAAAAAAAATCCAAATGGAACCGACAACATCATCATCGTGGCAAGAGATCCCAACAACAACCACCACAAAGCCATCAGCCACAAATGCAACAGCCAGGACAAGTAAATGGGAAGAAACAACACACAACAACCAATGTCCCCCACAACAAAAGCTAGCAACAATAGCCAAACCCCACGTAGGAGTAACCAACACAAAGGAGAAACACAGAGAAAGCTCATTCTCGTTTGGATCATCCTCCCCATCGTTGCCCAGTTCTGAGGAATTAAAATTTCCTCATTTGTGCTCAATCCCACCCAGACGCAACAGTTGCAGAGCGGTTCCCATCTTTTGGTACTTCCCATGTTACATTTCAGTTACTTGTTCTTTAATAATCAATAAAATGGGTGTCTACAAGAAGTTAGACTTATTACTTCCAATTAAATTTATAGGTTTTCTTTTGCATATTCCAATATCTAGTGACATAGGTATCTGCCAATATAGTTGTGAGTGTTGTTCTACATAAATAAAATGTGAATAATTAGTTTTACTAGGCAACTTACTATGCATTGATTATAACTTATATGTGTAATACATTAGTTACATTTTTTAAGTAACAATTAATAACCTAAACATCTAAATCAAATATATTGTATATAAGGATTCATCAAACTAATTGAATATTACAAATCCTCCTTGTTATAAATTATATTACTAATATTAAATAGTGATACCGTCGTATGTTTGAAGATCCGCTCACTCTATTTGGTACACAAAATATTTAGCTCATAGAGGATATTGTGTAAGTGTATAGTATGGTATTGTCATATATAGGGGTTGGGGAATTTGTTTAGGGATTTGAGCAAATATCTATAAAATTGATGATTTGATAGTCAATCCATATATTTTTGGGCCTTCTAATCATGTTGGTAGGGTTTAATCTAGCCTAGGAATCTCCAAAAATTGATCTTCCACACCAATGCCAAAAATGAAGCCTTAACACTCTTGATGAAAATGAGCAAGCATCATCCCACTAGATAGGTTCAATACCATGTAGGATTTGACAAGAATGAAAATTAATAAGCACACGATCCTAAGATCTAGGTGATCTATCCAAGTAAGTTACAATAGAAAAATGAAATAATATTCTAAAATAAAGTATTATAGTAATCAAATTACCACCAAATAGATGGATGAAATAGAAATAAATATGTTTCTTTGATGCATGAATCAAGGAAGTGACATGTCTAGGATGTCATGAGTTAACTCTTCATCTCTTCCAATCATAAGTTGAATTAACTCAATTTAACAAAAGATAGGCGATACTTAATTTATTTCAATCAAGGATTGATGAGGTAGTGGTGGCCCTTGATTATCTCAAATGTATTAGAATTATGAAAAAAATGAGCCACAAGATTAAAAAATGAACAAATACACCTTCCACGCAAGAGATCTACAAACAATATATGCAATATTCCTCAATAAGAAAAATCTATAGAAGCAAGAGACTATCAAAAATATATGAAAGCTCGAGAGATCATTACAATGAGGGTTGAGTGCTATATAAGAGAAAAACCCTAAAAGCATAAAATAACTCCTAAGTTTAGCTTAAGTGCATAAGGATAAATTAGACTAATAATCAATTAAATATTAATTAATCATTAACTAATGCATGATTACTCTGACACCCCCTTTAAGATGAACTTAGGGAGTATCTAAAAGACCAAAAAAAATGCATGATGGGTCTTGACAAACAAGGCCTGGTGAGGTACCCATGTACAAACAAAAGGATCTCTCAAAATTGGAGAAAAAAGAGAAAACCACAGAGGGAGAAAACTCCTCTCCAAAAGAGAGAAAGGTGAATGAAAAACTGAAAAAGCCTCCAAATCAAGGTGTGAAGGATTGAGAAGCTTCCAACCAAAACAATGTCTTGAAAAAGAAGAACATGTAGAACATCACTGAAACAAGAAGAAGATGTAGACTATTGTTGAAAGATGACTAATATGGTGCTGAAATGAAGAACCTCCTCTAAAACAAATGATGATCAGGATCAAGATAACAAGAATCTGCTTGAGTGTCATTGATGACACTACTCAAATCAAGTGGCAAACAAAGGCAAAACATATGGAAATCAAAGATACAAATGTCAAGATCTAAGGAGATTATAATTTGCATGAGTACCCCCTATGACACTACTTGAATTAGATAGAAAACAAAGGAAAACATCTAGAAGTCAAATATATATGTGGTACATGAATCTATAGGAGTGACCCCAACGACACTACTCAACATGCAAGTCAAAAATGCAAGTACCAAATAGTCTGAAGAACATTGATCATGAGAGAGAAAATAATTTGCATGAGTGTCCCCAATGACACTACTCAAATTAGCTAGAAAACAAAGGCAAACATCTGGAACTTGAAGATACAAATGACACATGAAACTGTATGAGCGACCCCAATGAAACTACTTAACATGCAAGATGCAAGTTGAAAATACAAGTACCTAGTAGTGTCTGATCAAATGAAAATGAAAGGTTCCCTCCAAAAATAGGAATGGAAGAATGTCCATATGTTAAATTCTCCAACTCACTAAAATGCATGTAACCAACCGCTAATGTACGCTACATCCAAAAGTACATAGAATTAAGAACTAGATATGTAGATCACTAACACACAAAACCAAGGAAGCATTAGCACCAACAGTAGAAACCCCCCCATAATACTAAAAAAGGTGAGCCTTGACAAGAACACTAAAACTATGTGAAACCAAGAAGTGCATGTAGGAGAAACAACCTGCAAATAAAAGGGTGTGCAAACTAAGGCATGCATGCATGAGGCAAGAATCACTAGGATTCACTACTGTTATGGAAGGGGAACTCACTTGACAAAGGTGTGATAGAAAACCAAAGGAAAACATCAATCCCCCCATGGAAATTTATATCATAGTGTGAATACAAAAGGCACAACATGATGTGCAAAATCCCCAAAAAGTATACATTAGAATGACACTTTATCTCAGTGCATCTATAAAAGAGAATGTGCATGAAAATATATCTATAATGCCCAAATAGGATAAAATACTGGAAATACATATAAAACATCCAAAAAATATTCATCCCACATAGATGAAAAGTTTCCAGGAGCTAAGATGTCCAAGTAATTCACAAGAGTGGAAAAACATAAAAACTAGAATAAATGTACTTGGAGAGAAAACTAGAAAAATTGCATGGATGGCTGTGTAGATCTCTAAAAGATAGTTCCAATGCCACTAGAATCATGAAAAATAGAGAAATTGGTTAAAATTATGAGCTCAGGATTGAAAATAGCACCTCTGACTTCAACAAGTAGTAGAATGTACCAGCAACAAAAACACATGATGAGACCCACACCACTAGAAATTTGGCAGAACCAGCTTTTCGATGATATCTTGTTTGCCAATTTTCAATATCATATGCCCAAGTTATGGCCAAACGAAAAAGATTGCTCTTTGAGGGCCAAAGATGGGGACTTGGGGTCCTTAACTAGTCAACCATATTGCTAACATCAGCATGGCATCATGCTAATGCCAACATAATATTTTGAGAATATTCCATTGCATTGGAATAAAAAATCCAAAGCTTGGGGAAGAAAAAATCGTCAGAATATTCCCTATGAGAAAAAGATTCCTTAATAGGAAAAAAATTCACTGGCCGACGGGAAAAAATCACACCTGCCAGAAAAAAATTGACGCTTGTTGGGAAATCAACAAGGTATGGAAAAATGCTAACAAAAAAAGTTAGAAGCTGAAAAAAATTGCATTGGCCAAAAAAAGGTTGAGCGGCTAAAAAAATGTCATCGGGTTTTTGTTTGGAGTCGTCGGTGCATAAACAAGGGGCGTCAACAATCAAACAAAGGACGTCGTCAATGATCAAACAAAGGACGCCTCTGAGTAAAGATGGCTAGCGATCCCTAGCAACCAGAAATAAATGGGCCTGCATAGAGTACCCAATAACCTTTCAGCCTCCCTTAAAAACACAACACTGCCCAAACCAAAAAATATCCACCCCCATAAAATATTGAACCTGCACTTTTTAATATATATATTTTTATTTTTTAAAATTTATAAAAAGAAATTAAAAAAAACAAAAAAGTTGACCTTTTGTGCCCTTTTTTTTCAATTTTCGTGCACAGGGTTGTACGGAGGCCATACGGGCCCTATGCAATTTTTTTTTGCCTTAGATGCTCCTGACGTCAAAATAGGGCAAATATATAATCAAAATTCATTGAATTAGCTTCCTAAATCCAATAGCAAGGTCCTTTTTGTGCCAAAATGATTTGAAATCATAGCTACCCTCTGGATCCAGAAAAGAGGCAACTACTTCAAACCCTCGCAAATCTGACCTTCAGGAGTCCAAATCAAGCCAAATAAAAGGAAAATCTAACTTTCTCGACAACTCTAAATCCAACAGTGAGATTATTTTTTTTCCAAAATGCACCTAAAATTGCCCACCTCCAAAATTTGCATAAAAAGCAAAGGGGATTCAGATCTAAAGCCTGTAACCCTTGTTGAAGAAAAAACCTCATAAATCAAGAAGGGGTTTGTTGAATCCACACTTTGGTACCATGTTATAATTATTAAAAACATGAGCCACAAGATCAAACAACAAACAAAGACACCTTCCACGTAAGAGATCTGCAAACAATATATGCAATATTCCTCAACAAGAAAAAGCTATAGAAGCAAGAGACTATCAAAAAGATGTGAAAGCTCGAGAGATAATTACAATGAGGGTTGAGTTCTCTAGAGGAGTAAAAACCTAAAAGAATAAAAGCACTACTAAGTTTAGCTTAAGTGCATGAGAATAAATTAGACTAATAATAAATTAAAGATTAATTAATTGTTAGCTAATGCATGATAAGTCTAACAAAATCAAGGTGTGCACATGTCATAATTATCTTAACAAAACAAATTTAACCTACCTAAGTGAGTTTATTCTTGGTGCACAATATCAAACAAATTAATTACTTAAAGCAAGAAATAAAATAATGCACCAACACCTATGCTTTATTTTATATATACTTATACTATCAATTACTACTCTCAATTACATCTTTACACTAGAATTTTCTTTATCCTATATTTTTATGTTTCTTTTATTTTTATTTCACCTTCTATATTATTTTTTGCTATATTATTTCTTTCTTATTGTCATTTCACCTTCTATAGTATTCTTTGTAAATGATGTATTCCCTCACATGGGGACATCCTCTTTATTAATTTTATGTGTTTCCTTTAGCTCCTATAGTATATATTTATCCATGCTTTAAATTTTATGATGTTTAGCTCTTATCATCTTTTTATGCATCTTGTTTGGTTCTCATATGTCTTTGTGGTCAATGTTTACCATTTATGAGTTGCTCCTATATTTTATTTGTTCCATGTTTTCTACTTGTGATTCTAAGTGTTCCTAGTTATGTTCTTATGAATTCCCATGTTTATGATCCTTTTTATGTTTACATATTAGAGTAATTACATCAAAATTAATGACCAAAATGGGGTCAAAAGAGACCCTTTTTTCTCAAATCAACAAAAAAATAAATTTGAATTAGTAATTCAAGATGTTTATGCTCAAAATTTTGAAGGTGTGATAGGAACAAGAATACTAGTGCTTGGATTCTAGTTTCTAAACTACTTATTTTTTAAAAAGGTGGATATTAAGAGGGTCAACTAGTAAGAGCACACAAAGTGGTCATGTTTTTTTCTAAAAATTCTAACATAATGTTGGGCATGCTCCCCTATTTAATGGGTTTCATTAATAATTTTATAAATTTATTTAGTGGAAAGGTAATTAAAATCATGTAGTAATCTAAGTATTTTTTCTAATTTTTTAATGAATATGTTTTTTACTAATTGGCCATATTCTAGAATGGAAATTTTTTTGGGCATGTTACCTTCTAATTTTGAAAAACATAACAAAAAAACTATTATTTTTGCAAGTTGTATATAATGAAGTGTAGAATGTAAAAAAAAATTAAAAACTTCAAATTTGGATCAACAAATAAAAGCTACATAGAAAAATTAGTGCATATGTTTTTTGTAAAATTAAAGAAATTAATTAAAATAATTAAAGATCGAGACCTTAAAATATTTAGCTTTTAGAAAAGATTGATGGTTAAAAAGTTAAGATAGAGCTTGAGGTTATAGTGATGTTTTTTCAAAGTCTTGGCCTAAAATACACAAACCTAATGGAGAGCATGCTCAATATTTATTTTTTGTATATCTTTTGTAAAACATATTTTAGCACCCAAATTCCATGTCTAACTTGCAGGATAAAGAAATTTAAATTTTTTTCAAGTCTAAGGGAAACATTTGATTGCTCTAAACTAAAAAACATAATGTTATATTGGTCTCATGTTATAAAAAATACTTCAAGCCAAAAAAACGAAAGCACGTGAAGATGATGATCTAAAGGACCTTGTTATGGTGGTGGAATTTATACCATAATACATCACTTTTTTATGCATGGTTCTCTTATTTAGTGTTGATGTTTCATATTGTTGAATAGATTAGTTCCTGCTAGGGAACTATCATCGAGGCTTCAGATGGTAACTAGTGATTAATCCATGCTACACTAGCCAATCAGATTCCATTTTTTTCAAAATTTATTACATAGTGGATAATCTGGGATGCAAATACGCTTGAAAGTTAATTGGTCTAAAATTCATGGTCTATTATTGGTCTCGATTAATGACTATAGATGATTCCAATTTCATAAGGCAAGAGAGCATGTAGTTCCCAAGGGGCTTGGGGATTTTCACTGCCATGCTACAAATTTTCCCTTGATTGTTGGTGATTAGGGTCTTACTTATGTTAATGAGTATTTGCATGCAGAGAAGATGTGGTTGGTCTGCAGGTCATTGGTTACCACACTCAATGATGAGGTCATTAAAATATAGGTTTGGAAAACATTCTCTCTAGGTTACATTTGCAATAGCCTTCACTTTATATGGAATGATACATTTTGCGGGTTGCCGCTGCAAAACTAGAATCTCTCCTCTTAATAGATCCAACAATTTTAGATGCAACCATTGTGTCATAAGTTATTAGTAATCTCAAAATTCATGTTTTATAGTATGGGAAAATATTAATTTTATCTTATCAATGTATATTTATATTTTTTTTGTAGTTATATGAATTGTATTATACCTGTTTAGCTAAATAAAATTAATATTTTTCATTTATTGTTTGTTGTGGTTTTATGGTGGATAATGTTTAGGTTTCCAAATGAAGAAGTAGGGAAAATACCATTAGCATATGTGGTGAGATAAACTGGAATCCATTTAGATGAACAAGATGTTATCACCTTTGTTGCTTCACAGGTAACATAATATAAAGATTTAATAAAAATTTCAACACCTCCTATATGATGTACATGTTGGATTGTGATACATTTTACAACCATTCTCATTTTCCTTACTATTTACAACTTGTCTAAGCCATGAGTTGAATTCATCCATTGAAGCTAACCTTTTGTTAGGTGCAATTAATATATGAGGCTTCTTGTTCCTATGTCTATTTTAATTTCTTATGGGATCCATGGATTTCTCAGTGCATTTATTAGCATGCTTGTGAAAGCTAGGTCCCTATGGTTGTTGCACCACTGTTGTGGCCACTTCATTTAATGGAGGAATTTACTAAATTATCTTGAGTATTGTTCATTAATGAAAGATGATTGGCCAGTGAAAGAATCCTCTAGAATATAACCAAAACTAGACATGTTATGATATTCTTCCCATTCCTTGGTACTAACAGTTGATGCAAACCTAAACTAGGCATTAGATGGATTTCCCTTGATAGTTGGCGATTAGGGTTTTACTTATGTTAACAAGTGTTTGCATGTAGAGAAGACATGGTTGGTCTATAGGTCCTTGGTTACCACATTCAATGATGAGGGAATTAAAATATATGTTTGGAAAATATTCTCTCTAGGTTACATTCGCAACAAACTTCACTTTATATGGATGATAGGTTTTGCAAGTTGCCCCCATAGAACTAGAAGCTCTCTTCTTATCAAATCTAAGATTTTAGATGCAACCATTGTGTTGTAAGTTATTAGTAATATTAAAATTCATTAGTTATATATTATGGAAAAATATTAATTTTATCTTATCAATTTATATTTTTGTTTCATTGTAGTTATATGAATCGTATTCTACTTCTTTAGCTAAATAAAATTACGATTTTCCATTTATTATTTGTTGTGATTTTGTGTTAGATAATGTTCAATTTTCTAAATGAAGAAGTAGGGAAAATACTGTTAGCATATGTGGTGAGATAAACTGGAAGCCATTTAGATGAATAAGATGTTATCAGCTTTGTTGCTTCACATGTAACAAAATATAATGATTTAATAAAAAATTTAACACCTCTTATATGATGTACATGTTGGCTTGTGATAAATTTTGCCACCATTCTCATTTACTTTATGATTTACAACTTGTCTAAGCCATGAGCTGAATTCGTCTATTGAAGCTAACCTTTTGTTAGGTGCAATTAATATAGGAGGCTTTTGGTCCCTATGTCGATTTGAATTTCTTGTGGGATCCATGGGTTTCTCAGTGCATTTATTAGCATTCCTACAAAAGCCAGGTCTCCATGGTTGTTGCACCACTGTTGTGGCCACTTCATTTAATGGAGGAATACTGAATTGTCTTGAGTATTGCTCATTGATGAAAGATGATTGGCTAGTGAAAGAATCCTTTGTAATCTAACCAAAACTAGACCTATTCTGATATTATTCCCATTTCTTGGTATTAACAATTGATGCAGACCTAGAGTAGGCATTAGATGAAGCTTGATAGTGCTTAGGACCCCACCCAAAAGTATTTCTAGGAAACTATAACTTTTCTTCATTTTTCTCTAACATTTGCAGAAAAGTGAACCATTTTAGGAATTCATTCGCTATATTTAACATTTCATGAGGCATTTGAATGATATAAGAATAGACAATGAACACATTATAATATCTCTCCCGAAGCTTGTGAAACACATAGGAAAAATATGTATTCCCTACAATGAAAATGATATTCCCTGATGGGGGCACATCCATAGCCCACAAGAGCATGTATACCATTATAATTTTCTCAATTTCATTGGTATTACCTACTAGTGCTACCATGAATACCCTCAAGTGTCAAAATAATTTACAAAATTCCCAATATGCAAAGTCAAACAAAAAAAACTCTCAAGGAAATTTCAATAAAAGTTTCAAAATCAGTCCCAAATTTTCAATACTCTTACCTGCCACCAATACCCTCAAAACCCTTAAAAATAGCCAAATATCCAGACAAAAAAATTATTGAAATTTCAAAAGAAACTCACACTGCTTTCAAAATATGTCCAGAACATAGTAAAAGAAAAGCTAATGTTGACATGCCCTTCTCAATGCATAATTCCAAGTTTCCAACTATTATTAAAGAAGCACAAATGTACCCTCATTGTTTCTTCAAGAAATCAAGAAATTGAATAGAAATTCTAAATTAAAGCAATAAAACATAGGAAACTTGGCTATTACAACAACAAAAATCAAGAGTAAACTTCAAAGTCTCTCTACCCTACAAGATTTGAACATAAACCAGTTTGAAGACACCTTAACTAAACCCCTAATTCTAAGGCCCTCCCTTTTTAATCTTAACATATAATTCAGAGTCATAGTTTAAGATAAAAAACTGAAGGAAAAAAAAAAGATATAAACACTCATAGTATGACTTGACAACCAATTATACACAAATTTGAATGCCTTCTCTAATGTTAATTTCAAATCACAAAATCTAGATGCTTTGTAAGAGGTTTCAAAAGGTGCGATAAGATCCCAAGTGACCAACATGTTCACACTCCTCTGTTTTGTAAGAAGTCTTTCACACTGCCTTAGCAAGTTCATATGCATTATCATCTTATACATAAAAAATAAGATATGTTTACTAATAATCGTAAATAGTTGTTTAACATCAACAACATCATTCTCTAGGCATAAAGTCAACACAACATATGCTTCTCAACTAACACCTTACTCTTAAACATTCAAATGTTCACATCAAAATATGCAAGACCTATAAAATATTAAAGCTCCTCTAAAGTTTCATCATTGAAGGGTATATTATCTGTAACATTATCATGGGGAATGAGATAAACTATGGTAGGATCATCTGAGCAGAAAGAGATGTGAAGGTATACAAAGATCTCCCAATTTTTAGTCCAAAGTGTGTGGGAGAAATCAATGTCTAATACAACACACATAATGTCATTATCAACACTAGAACAAAGTAATCCTACAACATAGTAAATATTATTACCCCATGTTGATTGCTTGTTCTTAACACAATTTCTTTGATTACTATATTTTGAAATTGAGTAGTGTCTCCTTTACTTTGTGTTGTGTTCTTCAAACTATGTTTTTACAAGATCATAATGAAGGTATTTGTCTTTTACATATGAGAAACATCATATATGAAATTTCCTTCTTCATGGTTGTTTGTGTGGCTTCTAAGTTGACCATGTTAAGCTAAGATTTGACCCTGGAAAGAATACTTGATCATAATCTGCCCATGGAGCTTGCCCACAAATCAACTCTTTTTTATGCACCATCTTATTACCACCATTGATGTTTTCTCTAGTTTTGTGATGTGTAATCTACCCATATATTGAATTATATGAAAATCAAATATAAGGGTAAAAGTACGAAGATGAGTCCACTTAAGGTGGAAGTTTTGACCTTAGTTAAAAACCCGAAAATGGGGTCAATATAACGATATCCCATTTTTTAATAAATGGGATCCCGTTTAGGTCACAAGCCGAAAATATAACGGGATCCCATTTTTTTTTGACCTCCCGATCCGACCATTAGGAAACAAGATCCCGTTCTTTACCAAGCATGATCCTGATTTGTAAAAAATAGGATCTTGTTTCGTGGAGGTATTTATTTTAAAAAAAAACTAAACCCCATCTCATTTTCACAAACATGATCCTAGTTGAGAGCTCCAACGACCTCAACAACCCAACAACCACACCAAGTAGGTGTTTGAATTGCTTCTTTTGCATTTTTTTTCTATTTTTTTGGTGAATAATGATTAATTTATGTTTTTTTATTGTTTGTAGTTTTCATGAATTTCTTCAGCTCAATCCAAACCTATTAAAAACCATGAAACCCTTAGAAAATAAATAGAAACATCATACAAAAAAATGAACCTAGTATATATATGTATGTATTTATGTATATATGTATGTACATATGTATATATATATATATGTATGTATATATGTATATATGTATGTATGTATATATATATGTATGTATGTATGTATGTATGTATGTATGTATGTATATATGTATGTATGTATCTATATATGTATATATGTATGCACATATGTATGTATGTATATATGTATGTATGTATATATGCACACATTTTTCAACTCTAAAATATGAAATAAAAACCCTTAAATTTAACTATTTTGAAACCATTGAAAGACTTTTCAATATATATACATACATACATACATGTTCTTATATACATATGTACATACATACATACATACATTCTTAATTATATGTATATGCATATATATACATATACATATAATTAAGAATGTATGTATGTATGCATGTGTATATGTATGTATGTATGTATCATATAACTTACAACTCTTCAATTAGATCCATATTAAATAGTGAAATCCCATGGGATGACACCCATGTGTGAATCCATTCAATGTCCAATATTACATGTCACAACAAAATTGAAAGGAAAAAAACATGTTAGATTTTAGAGCATAATTGCCCAAGGAAACCTTGAAATTTTGATATTTTTCTTACATGTCAATGTACCACTATTAGCAATCATCACTTTAAATTAGTTACATGGATATTGATAATGTACTTAGTTTTCTTTTCCGCTCAAGGGTTAATGAACTTATGAATATTAAGCAACTTTCTTTGAAATGACTCAACACCTTCATAGTGAAGGAGAAGGAGTTCCCTAATAATGTGCATGCATAGATATTCTAGGAAATGGGTCATTGCCCAAATTGTTTTTGTATATATGTGGATATGTATATATCTTTTTGTCATTTCATTAAATTATTATTTTCTAAATATTAAAAACTTATAGGATAATGGTATGCAATAGTTGATTACATTATGATATAACATAGAAGCTCCATGTTTGTTGTAGAATGTACCTGTTTATAAATATATGCACATTTACATACCTACATACATATATACATACATGTTTACATACATACATACATGTACATGTACATACACACAGACACACACATATATATATATATATATATATTGTATATATATGTGTAGGTATGCATGTATATATGTTTGTATATATATATATGATTTTTTCATTCCATATATGTTATTTTTTTGTAAATATTAAAAGTAGATGATGTAGAAGTTGAAAAACCAACTTCACAGTCCCGAAGAACACCTACAAGAAATCACCTATCACATGCAAAGATATTCAGAACAAAAACAACAGAAGTTCTGTAAACCCTTAGAGCCAATGTGTGCAAGCAAAAATCAGAATTGTTGATTATTGAATGTAATGTTTTACAAATAATACAAAATCCTTCGAAAAGGAAAAGATGCAATAAAGCAGGAAAAAGCAACCCTAATCTTATCTTGAGCAAAAAGACAACTCAATAAGATAAGATAATAATTAAATGATAATTATCCTAGGAAATAAATAATTACCTAAGTAAACTTATCCTAAAGTGTAATTAAATAATTAATTACACTAACAGATGATAATGGTATGCAAGATAAATGTTCATGCCTTTCAAAACCAAAAAAACTTACTTTTCCACCCATAAACACTATCAAGAATTTATAAGCTTTTTCTCATCCAAGTCACTTCAAACATTAACATGCCATTCTTAACACTAATTTGAAAGCTATGCTCAAAATTGAAAAAGCCAATTTCAAATTAGGTGAAATGAAATAAATTTCTATACCACAAATCGGTAACTATAAACTAATAAAAAATAAATAGCTAAACTAAGATCTCACTTTTCTAAAATGATGCAAGATTCTAGGTCACACTGCCTAGGGATGCTCCTACATTTAAATACATCAAGTATAACATGTAAAGACCACTAGATGCATGCTGAGTAGTAGACTAAACTATAGACTAGAGCATTCCCATTAAAGAAAGAAGACCAAAAGTATACTCATCAAACAACATGGTTTCCTACAAAATAACCACATCTTAAAGGGGTCCTAATATGATTTGTCTTAAGGGGATCAAATAAGTTCTCAAAATTTGGTGAAGTTTCCCAAGGCAACCAAATTTTTAAACAATTATAATACACATGATATGTAGTTAAAAACCAACCTAATTTCCTACAAAATAACCACATTTGTAAGGAAAGATATCAGGAAGTTAAAAACCACCTTCCTCTTGTTAGCGGTGTTAACGCCTCAAACATTTCAAGAGAGGCTTCTCATGGAAGGGGAGGATGAAGGGTTCTCATGATAAGATCATGCAAGATTATAATATGAATGAGATTTCATGAGAGGTTGGTCAATCGAAACAAGAGCTATCTTAATCAACTATTCCACAAGACAATGTTGTCTTGTGAAGAAAAAATGGTTTGCTAAATGAATCAATGCCATTGCATAGTACGGGTATAATTTAAAGGCTCTACACATATTTTCCATTCCTTCATGAACATTATCTTTTTCACTAACTTGTAATTCCATTATTCAAAGGGCCACCCAAGCTTCAACATTTTCAGGTTCTAGTTGTCATCACGCTCAAAATGAAGAACCCCAATGTTGTTTAAAATAATTTAATAAATGATCAATTTTCTCTAAATATAGGCATTTCTATAAATTCAAGGTTAGACCATAGATATATCCTAAATTGTCAAAAGTGGGTTAATATAGGGAGAATGTAGCACTATACATTACAAAGAACATAATGATAAGTTCAAATTGTGGTTACTGCAAAGCTTATTATGTTTTAACTTGCTAAGTTATACCTTCCCTTAATAAATGGTGTAAGGTATTTGGAAGGAACTCATTTTATAATCCTTTTATGTTTCAATTTATGTAGCTAAAATTGTAGTTATATCACGAGTTGCTTAAACAATAAGAATTTTATAGAACATTGCAACCTTTTGATAACCCTTTAAAATATAATTAACTTATAGTAAACACACAGAGTTGAGAAAGATAGTGCTTCATGTGATTTACCATGTATTTAGTTTGAATTTGATGTAAAAATAATTAGTTAAAGCTAGAAGCACTATCTTTCACTTCACCAAATCTTATCCCCTTAAGCCATCAAATGTTTTGTACTAAGACCTTACTTCATAGATCCCCATAATCCATCCTATTACCACAAACCCTAAACCCTAAACCCTAAAGCCATCATTTTGTCCTAGGACCTTAGTTCGTAGATCCCCTTAAGCTATCCTATTACCCTAAACCCTAAACCCTAAAGCCATCATTTTTTCCTAGGACCTTAATTCATAGATCCCCTTAAGTCATCCTATTACCCTAAACCCTAAACCCTAAACCCTAAAGCCATTATTTTTTCCTAGGACCTTAATTCATAGATCCCCTTAAGCCATCCTATTACCCTAAACCTTTTGATAACCCTTTTGACAACCCTTTAAAATATTAACTTATAGTAAATACATAAAGTTGAGAAAGATAGTGCTTCATGTGATTTACCATGTATTTAGCTTGAAATTGATGTAAAAATAATTAGTTAAAGCTAGAAGCACTATCTTGCACTTCACCAAATCTTATCCCCTTAAGCCATCAAATTCTTTTTCCTAGGAGCTTACTTCATAGATAACCTTACTTCATAGATCCCCTTAAGCCATCCTATTACTCTAAACCCTAAACCCTAAAGCCATAATTTTGTCCTCGAACCTTAATTCGTAGATCCCATTAAGCCATCCTATTACCCTAAACCCTAAACTCTAAACTCTAATCCCTAAACCCTAAAGCCATTATTTCAAGTCCTAGGACCTTAATGAAATTTGGTTGCCTTGGGAAACTTTACCAAATTTAATTTTCTTAAGCCATCATTTTGTCCTAGGACCTTAATTCATAGACCCCCTTAAGCCATGCCTTAGACAATTAATGAGATTTCATAGATCACATTAAAAATTATTTGTTTTTCATTTACATGCCTTAGACATAAATGAGACTTAAACATTTTTTATTGTATTTAATTAGGTCATTTATATTGAATGGTTTAAGGGGATTTTTAAACATGTATCTTACATTTTTAAATTACAAATTTAATGTAGGTTTGAACTTATATCTAGATCATGGATCAATTCAATATTGGCAATATTTGTAATCCACCTCCATGCCCTCCATCACCGCCCCCTTCACCTCCACCTCCACCCACTCCACCTCATAACTCCCCACTGCCACCACCTGCATCTAATGTTGGTCACTTGCGAGCATAGATCGATGCGAATGTTAGATCCATTTAGGATCAAATTAATGCTATTTAGAATGAAGAATGTATTCCACCACATTTGAGGTATTTTGCATCTACAATGTGTTATAAGGTCCATTGATGTGGACTTAGATGAGCATCAACAATGGCTAGAGGAGAGGAGACAGTCCTATTCTAAAAAGGAAAACACAAAGAAATGAATAGATGTAGTAGAGAGTTGCAACACTTTATCTTAAGACAATGATCTTATTGAATTTTATTGAATTTTGTAGTTCACACGGACAATGGTCTTATTTTTATAAAGAATTTGACCTTGGATAGATATTTTATAAAGAATTTGGTTGGATCGATCTATTTTATAAAGAATTTGGTTGGATGGATATTTTTTGGTTGGTTGGATCTATTAATTAATATTGTATTAACTTTTTAATTGGTATTTTTTTAATTCTAATTTTTAGAGGTGTATCTCTGATTGATTACATTCACACATTTTTGAACTTTTTTAGAAATGTTTTGATATACTTAGTTTGTGATACTTAGAATTATTTTGATATACTAAATCCTAAACCCATCATTCTGTCCTAGAATATGGCTTTGTTTTGATATACTAAACCCTAAACCCTAAAGCCATCATTTTGTCCTAGGATAGTTAAGCCATAGATCCCCTTAAAACTATACTTAGGGCCCCTTAAAATCCATCATATATTATTAATTACATCCTTTAAATGTACATTTAAAAAAAAATATATATTTAACTTAATGAAATTTGGTTTCCTTGAGAAACTTCACCAAATTTTATCCCCTTAAGACATCATTTTGTCCTAGGACCTTCATTCATAGATCCCCTTAAGCCATCCTATTATGACCCCTTAATCCATCACAATTTCTCCTATTAAAAATTATTAATGATGTAATTTTTAATGAGATTTCATATCACATTAATGAGCTTTTTGTGTATGTTTTAAGTTTATTTTTTAGTATGTGTACATGTATGGAAATCACATAGTTAGATCTTACATTTATAAATTTTTATGTATATTATCAAGTTAAATGATGTATGTATGTGTATGTACATGTATCCTATGTTTTTTACACTCATGTACATTAATGATGTATGTATGTGTATGTATGTTAACTTTGTATAATTTTTGTAGGTTCATTTATATACATCATAGATCAATTTGATATTTAATGATATTCTTAATGATCTACCTATTCAGCCCCCTCCCCCTCCACCTCATAACCTCCTACATCCAGTACTGGGATCCGATGAGGCTTGCTTGCGAGATAGGATCAATGATAATGCTAGATCCATTCAAAACCAAATCAATGCTATTCAAAATGAAGCATTGGTTTCTCCACACTTGAGGTGTTTTGCATCTACGATGCAAAACATTGTTGATGTTGTTAGGAATATTGATTCAGACTTAAATAGGCATTGGTGATGGTGGGAGGAGATGCGACAATTTTATTTAGATGGTCTCACCTACAAAGATGTTTTGGACCTAAAAATAAAAAAAGCCCATCTTGCACCTTATTTTACTGACCCTGTCACTAACCTACCTATTCCTAAAAATAAACCTAGGATATCAATGAGATGGTGCAAACATCCAAAATGTCTACACATTTTTGGGAGCAATGGTGGATGGTATTTTACCATCCACCACATGCTAATTTGTAGGCCCCTCTTTACTTTTTAGGGAAATTATATGTAGAGTTTATTTTGGGGAAAAATCTCAATTATTTTGATTTTAAATCATTTTAGGGTGTTGGTGGCAACATGCCACAATAGAAGTTAGAGGCATGGGTTAATCCCCAATGCCTCGTGCATGCCCAACCTCTTGTAGATCCTCCCGCTCCTGCCATTTTTGAACCTGTGCATCATTGCATAGTAGTATCCACATTAGGATATTTGAGTACGCTTGCAGGTAACCTTGATGAGCACACTTTAGCGATGATGGCTACAACTAGAGACCACAACCATGGAGAAGCGATGTATGGAGTTGGTCCTAGTAGCATTCCACGAGTGTAGACACCCCACATATGTACCAGTTTTCATAAGGTATGCTATGGACCTAATTATGCTACACCCAGTTTGGGTGGACATGGAGATTCTAGTGGCATTAGTTCATATGTTGATTTTCTTACTGTAGAGCATCACCTTGCTGACATTTTGACACAGGTATAAATATGCATGTATGTGTTCATATATATATATATATATATAATTGTAATGTTTGAACAATAAAATTGTTTGGTGTAGATGACACTGATCATAGGGGAATCATCTACTCCTCGAGTTTATATGTCGACGCTAGTGCAAGTTGGAAACTCTCACGAGGTATTTTGATTTCAATATTTTAAATAATATGAAATATTTTTTTAACTTGACTTTTTAATTTGTAATTCAATCATGAACATATGTTTTAAATACTTATGTTGGTTCAGGGGAGTCAATCGACTTCCACATTGGCTCAACTTGAGAGGTTGTCGCTCAGTGCTCCTCCATTGTTGAGCGTCTCACATGAGGTGCATGTACATGTATATTGTAAATTAAATTTAAAGTTATTGTATAATTACAATTTTGTATTTTGAATTCACTATATGTCAACTATACATGTACAAGTAAATGTTATAAGAATTATGTCTATGTATGTAGGTTGACACAATAATGAGACTGGGGATCAAACACACATTTGATGTGGAGGCAACTCAGGATGCATTTGACTTTCAAGTTGTTTAAAAAAAAATCTACACAATGTGTGCACACATGAATATATATATTTTAACCTAATTCGAGTACACACATGCTTTAAATTTGACCTTGTAGGACTTTGTTAGTTCCACTTTCTACTCTTAGGAGGTCACACCACGCCAGCTAGGACATGTAGAGCAACCTCATATGGTAATTTAAATTTTTGATTATATTTAAAGTCAATTACAAATTATACATTGTGAATAACTTAAATTAAATTTAAAATTGAATATATACATATATATACTAATACATGTTAAATTCTTTTTATTTTATAGCATGAGACATGTCCTTAGCTAAGCATGCAGAGAAAAGTACTAGAATAGAGCATGCACAACAACCTCTTATGATACAATTTAAATATGATAAATTATAAATTTAATTTAATTAAATCATTTTCAATCGTCTTACATCTAGTTTCAGCTTTCTTTCTCTTGTATGTAGATTGATTCAGAGCATGTAGAGATAGGTCCAAGTGCATCAAAGCATGTAGAGAAGCCTCACACGCTAATTTCATTTTATGATAAATTATTAAATTAAATTTTCATTAAATCATTTTTAATCATCTTACATATGATTTCATCTTTCTTTCTCTTTTACAAAGTTATTTAGGTCATCAGAGTAGTTTGCGTGTGTGAAGAGGTCTCTTGATTATAAAGACAATATGAGTTAGATTATTTCATGGGTTGTATTTGATTATTTTATGGACTACATATATTGTTTCTCATGGACTTAATATATTGTTTCATGGACTTTATATTTCATGGGTTGTATTCTCATGGACTTAATATATTTTTTCATGGACTTTATTTCATTTCAGTATTTTATGGTCTATTATTATTAAATGGTAATTTACACATGTGCATTTATGCATTTTATGTGAAATTAATATGAAATTGATAGGACATATTTGTACTTTACAAAAAAATCATAGTCAAGACATTAATAGGAGATTAATGTGAAATTAAATAAAAATATGAAATTAAAGTTGAAATTTATAGGACATTTAAATATTTGTACTTTACAAATTTAGTGATTCATAATCAAGGCATTAACTTATCAAAGAAGTTCTAAAATATTTACTTAAGGGGATCATATTTACTTCAAAGTACGTCTCATATTTAATCACTACAATTGCTTAAGGTGATCAACCTTAGCGCGACGTTATCCTACGCGATATTATGCACTGAGCATAATGTGGCCACGTCACGAATGTGCTCAACTGGTGTAGTGAAGTCCTCGCTGGTGAAATATGGCAGAATTCTAAGGGCTGCAATTGGTATTTCATCGTGTTGAGCGATATCTAACAGACTGCCTCCATTAAAGGGTGTGAATGGGTGCTACCTTGGTGGTGCTGCCATTGGCGACACTCATGAGATTGGAATCGGTACTCCTGGTGACAAAACTAAGGCACCGAGAACAAGAGGGGTAGACTTCGATCTTGTAGGGGTTTCAAAAATCCTCCTTGCTGTTTTGACTCTTCTTCGTGGTGGGGACAACTCTTGATACTCGAACTGTGCTATACTTGATCTCGTTTGAATCTTTCTCATGCGCAAACTGCACTAGCATGCAAAAATCATAAATCAAAGCTGCCAGATATATTGTGATGAGCCTTCATAAGGCTAGAAAATCTGTTGCATACACCAAACAACAAACTAAAAATATTAAAATGGCCTGAATGTCCTACCGGGTGTGCCAAAAATTGTTGTCAATAGTTTTGCGCCATGTTGAATTCAAGATTCAACAACCTACTGAAACATGGAAACCTTCTTCAGATGTGGGTGATCTGAATGAAGAAGGAATCTCCAGAGTGAGCTGGTTCTCCGAATGATAAATCCTATTCTAAAACTTCAGAGGAAAAGGGATAGAAAGATAGACTGAAATCAAAGCTTAAAACTACTGATGGTTAACTTGTTATTTCTAAAAGAAAATAGACTTTTCCACTCACAACAATTTCTCTATTACAATAGTTGTCACAATCTCATCGATACATGATTTTATCAATAATTCATATGAAGATTCATAGACATCAAATACATCATACAACCTGAAAACATGAAATCCTGTGCAAAAAACACATAAAAGTAGGACATTAAGGCTTCAAATCTGAAAACACAAAGCATCAAACTGCTATTACCAATCTTGAGACAAGAAAATGGAAAGAAGAACTCTACTGTATTACTAAAACTGAAAGAGTGTTTTTTCGCAAAACTGAGTACAAAAGGTTCACAAGCTCAAAAATGTGTATGAGTAGGAACTGGAATTTGAACTCAGAAAAAAGAGGAAAAGACTAAGTCTTTTCAAACATATATCTCTCAAGAAACCCTAATCCTAGCTCAGAAAGAAGCTCAAGGAAAAAAGCTTCAAATTGTCTCAAAAATTGCATAAAAGCAGGAAAAAGCATACTGCTTTTATGATCAAACTATCAAGCCTCTAAAAATAGGCTGAATCTACTTTAAAAGCCCAAAAAACACCTTATCTCTCCAAGATAAGACTCAAATTTGACCAAGAGAAGAAGTCAACAATAATCTGCTAAAAACAACAAGAAATCATAAAACAATTTATAAAAGATTCCTTTATGATTTTGCTTTGCAGGATAGCAGATTTTACAATTTGTCTATTTTTTGCAATTAAAGATTATAAAATCTTTTGCAAAAAAGAAAACATCTTATTTCTTCATTACAATGCTTTTATTTTCTCAAAAAATAAAAAAAATATTAATACATATCATTATCTTCAATTAATTTCTCTAAAATCAATCAAAATAAAAACCCTAAGACATGATATTATCCTAACCTTAAGTCATAAGATATTCATTATTCAAACTTTAATTGAATTTCTTCAAATCAATTAAAAACAAATACTTAAGGTAAGACATCCTTCATTCTCCTCAAAGGCACTATCAATCACCATTCTCCTTAAGTACTCTTTTCAATAACAAATAAGCCTAAACCCTAGGAAAATAACCCATCACCCCTATAAGCTCGACTTAGGCATATAAATTTTGGCCTTTTAAAACATTGACTTCAGACTTTGAATAAATCATAACATAGGGCCACCCTAATTCGAATTTCCCCATGTGCTATTGATAAACATGAATATTCTAGATGATAATAGTATTGGGTCGAATTAGGGCATGAGAAAAGCGGTGGTCAAACCCTAAAATCATTTCATTTACATTTAACACTTTGAAAAAAAATGAGCTCTATCTGAAGGAATAGCGTTGCCATGATTGAATTGAATCTGAGCTTGTGTGCTTAAGAATCATCATCTTCTCCTTCAGAAAGTCAAGCTCCTCAACATGGGTAAGCTTGTTTTTTGCAGTATTGTAGTTATTCTACATTTTAAAGCAAGAAAAAAACACTATGGCCGCGACCTGTTCATGGTGGTTTTTGAATTTCTTTACATTTCGGTGCTTCTTCCTTGTTGACCGATATGAGCTTGAACTCGAGCTTTTACTTGTGCTTCTTGAGAAAACTTGTTTAAGGGTTTTATCTTCTTCTGCGCATAAGGTGAGCTTCTTGTCATAGTTTTATGGCTTCATTCCTGAGGCATTCTGGGTCTTGTGGCTGTGGCTTAGACAAACTCTAATGCATTTATTTTTACTCTCTGTGCTTACTTTAAAGAGCTCGAGTCGTGGCTTAGACTCTTTGTATTTACCTCCGTGTTCTTTGTCTTCACTGGTCGCCCATGTGAGCTCGAACTTGATACTTGCTTGGAATTTTGAGACTCTAATATCGCTCTGGCCGTAGCTATAGCATTCTCCTACAGACTTGAAGTGGTAAGTTTTTCTCAAAGCACATATTTACTCCTTCATTCTTGAAAACTTAAAAAAACCCTTCTTTTATTATGAATCTCTGGCCATACTCAGGCCACACCATGTATATCTTAGAAAAGAATTTTTGGAGCCTTTAGGCTCGACCCAAAATAGGAAACTCACCTTCAGTATTCTTGAGGATGAATCACTTCATGGGTATCAAGATATTTGAATGAAAATTGCATTTCCTTCTTCTGAAGCATGACCCAAGAAAAGAATTCCATCTGTATACCTGTTACTTCACATAAAATTCTCATCTAGGTTGATGGAACAAATTGTTTTGTTGTTGTGATAAAAATACCCATATGGATGGTTGGAAATGGTGAAAATCTGTATATTTACTTGAAACCCCAACGTGGGTACTTCTTGTTTGTTGTATCATTTGCCTTCAGAAACAAAAACCCCTGTGAGAGTAACAAAATCTGTGTATTTATTTGTATTTAGTTTATGGGCTCGACCCATTATAACTGATGCTTTACTTTGATATTCTGTTTGAAAAGAAAACTCACATGGGTAAGCTGGAAATATATCTGTTTGTCTTTAATATTCTCATGAAAATTAGCTCGACCACCATTGTTTCTTTTGCACTTTCAGTTGTAAAACTTAGACTTGGCATTTGTTACTAAAATTGGGTTTGACCCCTCTCTTATTTCTGCATTTTCAATAATTGTGTAAAAACTGAGCCTCTTTTAGCATTCAATTTTTTCTCAACATTCAACATATAAGTGTTTATAAACCTAGAAAATTTGTATCATTCCATTGCATAGGTATACTACCATATGATAAAACTGAAAGCTTATTTAAAACGCTCTTATATCTACACTTTCAGTACGCCTTGTTAAGCTATTTCCATGTTCCCATACTTGCCTCTTTGTGAATAAAGTACATCAGAATATATTAATGATGAACACCCTCCATAAGCCATTGAAATGCTGGAAATGCGTCT
Source organism: Sequoia sempervirens (assembly GCA_007258455.2). Taxonomy (NCBI): domain Eukaryota; kingdom Viridiplantae; phylum Streptophyta; class Pinopsida; order Cupressales; family Cupressaceae; genus Sequoia; species Sequoia sempervirens. The sequence continues at coordinate 60,362,977 of VDFB02179234.1, forward strand.
GCTGTTTGCATTACTTGAATAATGACTTCATGTTGTTTCCTTTTTGCACACATAATTTACTTTTGACTAAATTTGTAAACAACTGGTATCCCAACTCTGTTTTGACTTCATGCAAAAATTTCAATTAAAGTCTTGTAGTTCTGAAGACTGCACCTTACTTGATTACCTCAGTGCACTTCGAGTGCATGATTAACACTTTAGAGAGACCTTCTGTTTTAATTTTTTTTTTGATCATTTCTTGTCATTTTGGAACAATCATTTCCTCATTATAACTCATAATGTTGTATTTTCCTTCCCAGTCAAACTGGAACTGACTGTTCATTACCATTTGAATGCAATATCTGTTCTCTCACGCTCTTGGGCTTCAGCTTGGCACTCTTCATGCATTTTTATGTTCCTGTTAATAAACTATTCTGTAAATCTGCTTTCTCTTAAGATGAAAACTGAAACAAAACTCCTCATTAAAGCATAATGTATGCATGTTCAATATCCTTGGCTATGAAAAGAACATTGATAAACTGAACCTTGCATGACATATATGATCATGACGAACAAATAACACAGAATGTGAACTATGCAGCAATGTTTGACATAATGGAACTCAGTTGAATTAATCGAGCAAGTTAAACTCACTGTTCACCTGTAGCTTTCATAAAATATCCACCTGATTGTTATGAATGCACAGTTGGTTTAGTAGCTCGACAAATAACTATGCTTAACTCTTTCAATTTTATATCACTTCTTTTGATGAATATATGATGATGTAATCTTTAAATCAACCCACTTGTAATGAATAAGGGCAGCATGCCGAGCTCTACCCTTGTGGAAGCCCATTTTTCTCCACATGCTTGGTCTTCAAATAATGATCAGCTTCATGATTTTCCCTATACCTGCACAAAGAAACAAACAATGTTAGCATAAAAATAGAAGATGATGATCATGTTGATGTTTTTCTTTGAGCTCATTTCTTCTATACTTCTTTGATTACTTCAGTGTATGATTAATAATAGGCTGCACTATTGTTGGTGACTCATATAGGTTTCTTCATAATCGGCACCACTGGCACCCCCTTCTTTTCTCATACAGGTCGGTGAAACTCAAGAAGACAAAGGTGCACCATTCATCATCGACCATCGGCCAAAATAGGCAATGATGATTATGTCGTTTACTTATGTGATTTTTCTTTTGCATCTTCAATAGTGTAGTGTACTATTAATGGTGCATTGTGACAGTCACATCCATGGCTTGTGTGGATATTTGATTTCATCTTTATGCTTTTCATTTGAAAAGAAAATGCATTTCAATGCAATGTTGTAATATCATTCTGATTCTTGCAATGAAATGAAACTATGTAAATATGAATCTCTCCATGAAATGAATGAAAGCATTTAAAATGATATATTGTTTATATGCTCAATTCTACACTTCATTTAATTCTGGAATATCTGAATAGCGCTCTGAAACTTCATTTCTTCTTTTAAATGCACAACTGTCACTTGATGAATAATGATAAAAGATGCAATTAACACTTAAACTCAATCTATAATTTCACCTCATAATATAATTATGTTCAGCCAGCTCTGCCAATTGAGCTGTGGCAAAAAATTGGTAACACGATGTCTTAAGGGGATCAAAGAAGTTCTCAAAATTTGGTGAAGTTTTGCAAGGAAACCAAATTTAACAATAATACAATCAAATTTAAAGTAAATTCAAAGTAGAAAAACATGCACATTTAACAAAAAAAATATATAGAATATTGATTTTGATATATAAAAGTGTAGAGTATAATTGTTTTTGTATATGCATACAAATTTTTATAGAATCTATAATTGTGTATGTGCATATATGCCAACTCAATTTTTTTTACAAAATGTGGCTATGCCATCTCAAGAAAATTTGAAACTTGTGAGGAATGTAGCAGGTCTTCGCGCTACCTGATATCAAAATGATACAAGAAATATCAATATATCATCAAAACATGTATTTTAATTTATATAAAACTATCTATATACACAACTTGTACCTATATTTACAAGTGCCTCACACGTGTATAGGTTTAATCTGCATCCTCTCCATTTTGTTTCAAAGTATGAGATCAATGTGATGATGACTTAAGGATAGAAAAAAGGATAATAAATCAATTTTAACTATTAATGTCCAAGCAATATCAATATATAATCAAAACATGTATTTAAATATATTTTAACTAATAATTATCTATTTTACCAAGTATTCCATGTTGTCTAGGTTGAATTGATACATGGACTCTCCTTTTTGTCTCAAAGTATGTGATGAATTTATGATGATGGCCTAATGATATAAATATATTATTTAAATCAATTTCAACTAATTACACACAATAAATATCAAAACATGTATTTAATGTATTTAAAAGGACAATATAAAAATAAAATTATATTTACATGTATTTACTTATTCTATTGTACCATCTGCATCCTCTCTTTTTTGAAACACATCTATGATTGTCTCATGATCTTCCATAGAAATTATCCATAGCTCTTTATTTGTAGGTCTTCCATGATACCTCACTAGTTTTGTATTTGTTGCCACCACCAAATGTGAGTAGTGGATAATATTCTCATGTGTCATAATCTTCGAATGTAGGAAAATAATTCTTCCTTATTAGGTATTTTTGTAGCCAAGTGGCAACAACCATCACCGAACCTATTGTATAATGATAGCCATCATCAAAGAAGTTCTCAAAATTTTCTTAATGGGATCAAAGAAGTTCTCAATTTTTTTTTAAGGGGATCAAAGACTTGTTATCAAAATTTTCTTAAGGGGATCACCAAACCTGTTAGATAATGATGGCCATCATCATCTTCTCAAGGTGATATTAACTTATGTTTAGTCTCCACACAATGAGCCAACCAATATTCTATTTCCTCTTCATTCTCCTCAAGTGCAACAACAACATACACATCTCCTGCAAACAAAATTTGATTCAATAACTTGCACATGTCCATATAATTTGACCAATCTACATACATGCATTCATATGTATATAAATAAATAAAAGAACTAAAAAGTAGTAATAAAGTGAAATAAAATTCTTTCCTGTAGATCCAACAACCAAGTTCAAACTTTGCGGGGTCACTCTCTACCACGTTAACAATGGAGATTGTTGTTTACCCTTGTATTAAGGGGATGCTCCTTGGTGAACTAGTGGGGCTTCTTTCCTGTAGTGCCAACAACCAAGGACCAAAATTTGATATTAAATTTATAAAGGGGCGACCCTTTGGTAAAATGGTGGGGATTCTTTCTTGTAGAGCCAACAACCAAGGTTCAAACCTTGTGGGGTTGCTCTCTACCGTGTCAACAATGGAGTTTGTTGTTTACCCTCATATTAAGTGGAGGCTCCTTGGTGAACTAGTGGGGTGTCTTTCCTGTAGTGCCAACAACCCAAGCCCAAACCTTAATATTAAATTTTTTGATCTCAAATAAATTAGGGAGAATTTATGGATGGCATTTGGAGGCGATGGCGGGCAAGCTAAGGAACTCGTGCCCTAGCTTGCTATGTGTAGTCATTATGTGCATTGGGGGTCTGTGTTTTCTCGTGGGGGGGTCAAGTGGGCCCGTTTATCTTTCTTTGTATCTGTTTCCTATGCTCCTTTTGTCTGCATGGTCTCCTTTGTTTGCTATGGTGTGGGTGTGTGCCCTAGGGTGAGGCTGCAATTTCCTCTCCTCTGTTTGATTTGGGAGGAAGCTTCATGTTTTGGTGAGGGTTTTCTTTAAATATTTTGGTTGGTTTCTTCTTATTTGAGTGCTTACTTGGGGGTTTTGTTTGGCCTTGGATTGGTGTGTGTGGAGGGCAACTTGGGGCCTCTCCATTTTAGGGGTCAATGGCAAGGCATATGCCTTTGGATAATGCAGTTCATGATTCTCCTATGGCTAGTGAAGATATAGTGATTCCTAATAAGATTTCTTCTGGGTCGTGTGTGACAAAAAATGGTACCTTTAAATTACAGAAGGTGAATGGGTGCTTGGAGAGGGCCCAAGATCAGTCGGTTTTAGTGATTCAATCGAAGTCAGTGGCTGATGATCTAGAATATTATAGCAATCACGTTTTTATTTGTAAGTTCATGTGGTTGAGGGTTTCTCTTCCATTTCTTGATTCTTGGATCCGTAAAACATGGAACCTGGAAGGATATTTTGATACTTTGTTGGCTGCAAATAACTTTTTTACGGTGGATTTCTTGTGTATTTTTTATCAAAACAATGCTTTTGAGGGTGGACCATATTTTTTAATCAGGTGGGTCTTTTCATAAAACCATGGAATGTTGGCTTTAACTCAGTGGACGAGTTACCCTCTAGGATCCTAGTTTGTGGTCGTCTTCCTCGACTGCCACTCGAATCTTGGAGAAGTGACATATTACAGTCGATTGCTATGTTGCTGGGAAAACCTATTGATCCTTCTCACCAAACTCTAAATAAGAGGATTTTTTCTTATGCGATGATTTGTGTAGAAATTGACTTGAGTCACCTGTTGCTGGATTCTATTGACATGACTATTGGTTCTTGCTCTTAGACTCAATTGTTAGATTATGAGACACTACCTTTTAGATGTCAGTTGTGTCATGAATATGGTCATCTTCAGTGGAAGTGTCCTCGGGCTTCTGGGTCTGTTGGTACAAGTAGTGCTCCTTCTCAATATGATTCAAAGACAGATAAGGGTAAGGCTCCCATATAGGGGGGCAATTGATAAATAAGGTTTTATTCAGGATAAATCTCGTAATCATGGTCGGGGCCAAAAGAGAACCTTCAAGGAAAGGTAGGAAGAGGAAACCTTCAATAGATTTGAGGTGTTGGAGAACTTGGTCCAAGAGGAAGGATTTTAGGTGGACTTGCAGCTTGCAGGGGACAATTGGCTCTTTTGCTAAGGATTTTCCCGAGGATCAGCCTACTGGGGATCCAAGTGTAGTTTAGCTTGGAGGGTGGGATTCTCAGATGGATATTGTTTTGTCTTCTTTGGATCCTGCTCAAGGGGTGATTGGTGTGGCGTTGGAGGATTTGGGTAGATATCTTGGGGTTGGTGGTATTCTCTTTGAGGTGTGGGGTGCTCTTGACTTAGGTAAAAATAAGCCTTCTACCCTTGTCTTGGGTTTGCAGTAAAAAAACCCCCAAAAAAGGGGTTCTTGAGAAACCTCTTAAGGTGGGTAGAAAGAAGGATCAGGAAAAGGTTAAGTTTACTAGTGAGACATTGGTGGAGTCAAGCTTGGTGAAGACTATTGATGCTCACTTCTCCTAGCCTCAAAGATGATTGTGATTTCTTGGAATGTGAGGGGTATGAATAGTGTCCCTAGAAAAAATGCTATTCAAGATTTGATTCCTATTCATTCTCCTGATGTGGTTTTCCTTCAGGAAACTAAGTTATTTGTTGAGAGTATGTTGAGCATGGCTCTAAAGGTTTGGGGTCGTGGACAGTGTCAATGTGTTGGGGCATTTGGTAGCTCTGGTGGGGTGGCCTGTGTATGGGATCCACACAAAGTTATACCAATTTGGTGGATTTCTTGCAAAGGTTTGATTTCTTGTGTTCCTTCTCATCTTGAGTCAAGGGAGAGAGTTATTTTCTCTAACATTTATGCTCCGTTAGACTTTCAAGGTAAGGTTTTTTTATGGGACCATGTAAGATATGTGAGGTCTTTAGATCCTTATCTTCTGTTAGCTCTGAAAAATGCAGGTTTGAACCACGAAAGGTTGCCAAGCTTTCATGACGTTTCAGGGCAACAAAACAAGGTTTGAAACAATCAAACCTTCTACTCTTCAGGTGCTGCAAGACCTAGGCGGGTGTACCTTTCTAAATAGTGCAAACTTAACTTGTGATTATCCTTCTGAAATGATTTTTCCACAATGGCAGATGATAGTGAACAAATGAAATCAAACTTGATAGCTACCTTCTGATCTAAATCCTAGAATGCTTAATTAACAGATGTAAAGAGATTAAGTGAATTCAAAATGATGAAATGTAGAGAGCAGTGCCTTGTTGGGTATGTAGAGTCAAACAAAACAGAGGTGAGCAACTTATTCTGGTAGAAAATCAAATTGTAGGCATATGATCTGTTTATAACTTGTATAAACAATGCAAGATTGATTACTAAGCTCTACTTTAAGAATCCAGGTGAATTCCCCCGATTACTGTGATCAACAGAAAGGATTTAATCCCTACTTGAGAGAACCAGTCAATTAATCACACATATACAACAAATGTGCACCGATAAACTGAGAATAAACTTGTTATTTCAATTTAAACAACCAAAAAAAATCAACTTGGAGACAACTTTAGCAATGCTTTTCAATAAATTCAACATACAATTGATACCAGAAACAACCTGCCACACCAACTGATTTTATTTGAAACCACCATTTGAAATCATGCACATAGTCTCTGGAAAGAGAAAATTATCCTACTGTAGCCATGCCTAATCTATCTATCTGTGATCTAAAAATATGATCCTCCTCAATTACAATCCATGATGCATATTTATACCCAGCATTCAAGAAAATAAATCAAATTGGAAATCCATGTCGGCCACCGTAGAATTCGGGAAAAAACCAAGTCGGCCTGCAATAGTTAAAATTCCAATTACATGTCGGCCACAAGATCAGAAATTCTATTATTCACCTATGCACCAGTCGGCAAGACAATCGTGAAGGTATGCTGAAGGCAATATAACACTGATCGCTTCCTGCCAGTGTTCCCCCACTCCACATGCTTCACTGTGAAAATCCATTTGTTACACCGAAGTGCATTCCTCATGCGCTTTCCATTCACAAAGACACAAGATATATCTCGCCGAAAGCTTCTTTTGTTTTAATCACTGTCGCCATAACTTACCGCTCTTGGGGAGACTTCATACCAAGAACACAATGTCAAGCCGAAGATCCCCATATAGCTTCATATCGCCATAACCATCCAATTTTCATACCGACAACCACAACACTGTACTCCACTCGGCAAGATCCCAGGCTCCTCGCCAAGACGACACGCCGAAACACATGAGTCACATCGAGCGGTTATCCTTATTTAATTCACTGTCGCTATAACATCTTATCTTTCTCACCGACAAAGCCCATATGTCATAAACATTTCGCTATAACCACGAGCCTTCAACAAGACGATATATAGAATTCACTAAGTCACAACGAAAGTCACTTCGACACCATAGATCGCCAAGAGAAAGTAAGACTCATACCGATAAAAGCTCATACAATGCTCCAACGGTGAGACCAGAATAAACTCATGCCGAAAGAAAACCAAATGCGAAGTTGGTGAGACATATTCGCATCGCTGAGACCATAGGCCAAGAGTTACAACCATATACCGAAAGCTGATTGTAGTAAGCCCATTGTAGTTTGTCGGTGTAACATATGGGTATCGCCATGACCCAATACCAAAAGCCCTCCATCTATACCGATGAGCCACCAAAATGTAAAGTCAGGGAAACAAAAGATAGTCGGTATGACACCACCCCAAAACCTATAGCATATGCCAACAGGGACCTCCACCGTCGCCAAAACAACTTGGAACCTATGCCGATAACCTACAACAAGAAATAGTGAAACACACACAGGTCGGGGAGACATTTGGATACCTATGCCGACATGGAAAAAAAGGTGAAAAATGCAAACATGATAGAAACCATGGAGCCATATGGCAAAAAATGGGTGAAATATGCACATGATAGGACCAATCTGGAAAATTATGAAAGTGGACAATCATGTAAAATCACTAGATTTTTATAGTTACAACACCTTCCTTTGATTTTGGATGGATATTTTAAAGTTGTCACTTCATTGGAGGAGAAAAGGGGAGGCAGTGCTCATCTAGACCCTTCGTTACCTCTCCTGTTGGATAATGTTGCTCTCTTGAATTTGGTTGATGTCAAACCTAGTAATGGGGTCTTTACCTAGAATAATAGAAGTGGGGAAGCTTCCACCTCAGAAAGACTGGATAGATTCATGGTGTCTAGTTTCTGGATGGGAGATAGGTGGTTGGCTAGTTTTGAGATTTTGGATGGGCGGGGTTTTGATCATTAGCTGATCAAGCTTAGTGTTGTGTTACCTCGACGTTGTTTTAAGCAGTCTTTTAAGTTTCAACTTATGTGGCTTAGGGATGAATCTCTTCATGATTTACTTCTTGGCTATTGGTATCTTGGGAAGCCAACACATGGTACTACTATGTTTTCCTTCACTAAGAGACTTCAGTATGTGAAGTATAGGTTGAAGCACTGGAATAGGAAAAACTTTGGGAATGTTTTTCAAGAAAAGCAGAATGCTCAGGTTCACTTGGATTTGATTACCATGAAGATTCATGACCAGGGCCTTACAAAGGAACTTGGTTTGCTGGAAGCTACAGTGGTAAAGGAAGTTGAGGAATGGGAGTTGACAGAGGAATTTTTTTGGAAACAAAAGTCTAGAATTGAGTGGCTTCAAGAGGGAGACATAAATATTTATTTATTTCACAATTCTGTGAAGGATAGTAGACAAGATAATGTGATCTCTTCTCTATTGTCAAATGGAGAGATTCTCTCCTCTGATTCTATTTTTGTTGAGTCAGCTTGTTTCTTTTCTGCTTTGTTTTCTAAGGATTCCACTCATGCAGAGGAGGATGAAGATGAGATTCTGGATAACATATCATCTTTGGTCACCAGGGAAATGAATGAATCTTTGCTTAAGCCTATTTATTTATCAGAGCTTGAGAATTCTGTGTTCCAGATGAAAAAATGGAAAGCCCTAGGGCCAGATGAGTTCCCAGTTGATTTCTATCAGGTGTTCTGGGAAGTGATTAAGTTGGATTTTTTGGAGGTTGTTCAGGAATCCTTCATGAATAAACAAATGCTAAAATATATGAATGCTAATTTCTTAGCTCTCATACCAAAGAAGGCGGGGGATAGTATGTTGGATCTTTTTAGGCCAATTGCTTTATGTAATGTGGTGTATAAGATAATTACGAAGTTGATTACTAAGCGACTGAAACCTTGGCTAAGCAGGTTAATTTCTGAGGAGCAAGGGGGTTTTGTTGCTCGTAGGTAGATTATGGATGGAGTCATCATTGAAGTTGAGAACATACATTCTATGGCATATTCTAAGGAAAAGTACATGTTTATTAAGTTGGACATGCCTAAAGATTATGATCGGGTCAAATGGGCCTTCTTATTCAAGATTCTGGGAGCGTTTGGCTTTGCTAGTGATTGGATTGAGTGGGTCAAGAATTGTGTCACTTTTTCTTCCTTTTCAGTGTCGATTAATGGGGGGCCATTTGAACTGTTTGGTGCTTCTAGGGGGATCAAAAAAGGGGATCCTCTATCTTTGTACTTGTTTATCTTACATGCTGAATGCTTGGGGATGTTTATTAGATCTTATATGGAGAGAGGCTTGATTCAAGGTTGGAGCTAGGAAAATAAAATTCCCCCTTAGTCCCATCTTCAGTTTTTGGATGATACTGCTTTGATGGGTAGGGCCAAGGTTGAGGAGGTTTTCAGCTGGCATAGCATTCTAGATAGATATTTGGCTACTTCAAGTCAAAGCATTAATGAAGGGAAGTATTATTTATTTCTTTAATACTCCTAGGGCTATCCAAAGGAGAATAGATAGCATTCTTCATTTTTAGATTGGTACTCTCCCTTTTGTCTATCTTGGCATTCAGCTTGCTGTTCGTTCACTTCCTAAATTTTTTTGGTAGGAGATTATTTATAAGTTCCCAAATCTAGTCAGTCGTTGGACTTGTAGGTGGTTATCTTCAATAGGTAGAGTGACTCTTTTAAAGTCAGTGGTCTAGGGTCTACATTTGTATAGATGCTTTGTTGTTTCTGTACCTTCTAGCTTTATCAAGGACTTTGAGAGTTTGTCTCGCTATTTCCTTTGGTTTGGAAATATTCTTCATAGAAAATGGAGCTTGGTTAAGTGGTATGTCATTTGTAGGTCGAAGCATGAAGGTGGGCTTGGTTTATGTTGGGCTGATTTAAATGGGCAGGCTTTAGCAACTAAATTTTATTGGTGGCGGTGTTCACAATAGCATCTATTGTGGGCTAAAATCCTTACCTTTAAATATCTGGGTGTGGTTGAGAGTGTTGATGTTTCCCACTTTAGTTTGCAGGGGAAGGGTTCTTTGATTTGGGGTACCCTCAAAAGGGGTGCAAGCTGGTCAAGCAAGGCTTGTTTTGGATTTGCAATGGTGGTCAGGAAGCACTCTTCTAGCATGATTCTTGGGATGGTAATCCTCCCATTTTTGCTACTCACCCTCACCTGTAGACTTTGTGTCAGCATTTTATCGATGTTGGTTGGCACCGTGTGGTTGATTTCAAAACTTTCCAGACTCTAGGTCAAATTAGAGTGGCCAGGTGGAAGGATTTGTAGGAGTGGCCTCCTGGTGGTGCGGTTGAGGATCATCAAAAGCTTGCTATGATTTTGTCAGGTTGTGTTTATAATTCACTTCCTGGGAGAGATGTGCTGGCTTGGGGTCTTGATCCAAATGGTAGATTCTCTATTGCTTCTAGCTATCAGATTCTTGATAAGCAGTTATTTGGGAGTACTGAGGTCTCATGGTTGAAATGGGTTTGGAATAAGTTTTCTTGGCCTAAGTGTAATTTCTTCTCCTAGTTAGTGGTTCAAGGAAGGTGTCTTACCTAGGAGAATCTTTGGAAGTAGGGTCTTTAGGGTCCATCTATGTGTGTAATGTGCATTGGGCATGAAGAGTATATTCCTCACCTTTTCTTCCAGTGTTCATTTGCAAAAGTTATTTGGCACTTTTGGTGGAATCTTTGGTGCCTATCGTGTAGACGTGCTTCTTCTTTGGTGGATTTTTGGGGAAGTTATGAGTCTCCTTCTGTCAAGACTTCTTTTCTTCTCATAACTTGGATCATTAGCCCTAGTTTAATAATTTTTCATATTTGGTTGGAGCGCAATAGTAAAATTTTCTTGGATAAGAAGTTTCTTGTTGGTCAGCTTTTGCTGAGGATTTTGGGGTTCCTACAAGAAACTTTGGCTGCTAAGTTCTACTTATCTATTCTTGTTGATCTCAGAGATCTTGGCATGGTTAATGCTTTGGGTCTTTCTTTGGAGGGAAGGATAAATTTGAAGATTGTTCCCCATGGGCATGGGAGGGAGAGGGTTAGTTGTATTGGTCACTAGTGCCCCTAGCATTGGGGGGGTTGAAAACTAATACTGATGGATCATCTAGAGGTAATCCTGGGCATGCTGGAGTTGGTGGTATTAGCTGAGATAGTTTGGGTGTGGTGGTTTTTTTCTTCTCTATTTATAGAGGCCAACATACTAATAACCTCATGGAGGCTTTAGCTATTCTTCTAGTGTTAGAACATGCTTGTGCTCTTTGTTGGAGGTGAATTTTTTATGAATCTGATTCTTAGGTTGTCATTGATATGCTAAATAAGTGACATTTTAAGGATGTGAATTGGAAGTTGGCTGTGGTGGTCAAGCAAATTGTTTCTTTGAGCACTGCTTTAGATTCCATTGCTTTTTGCCATGTTCCTCGAGAGGGGAATAAGGTGGTTGATGGCTTGTCCCAATGGGCATATGAGCGGATGGGGACTTGGAATGTGGTTGACTGGGGCAACCTTCTAGGGGACTTGGTCCTTGTTCTTGAGGATTGGGTTATGGAGGATATGAAGTGTTTCTTGGGTGTGTCTTGATTTTGTTTTGTTGGGGCCCTTGATGGGTTTTTCACTTTCTACTTTGTAATGCTCTTCTGACTTAATAAAATTTTTACCCCCTTTTTATAAAAAATAAAATAAAGTGAAATAAAATGAAAAAAATTGAATTAAATTACCTTCTTGTAGAAGGTCTGAAACATGGTCATAATCGTCTTATGCAAACACTTGATCATTGTATTCAATTGTTTCATATTGATTGTGTGCTTGTATAGGCGTCAACGATCTTTGCTTCCACTCTTCAACCCATTTTGTATTCTCACATGCCTTCCAATCTCCTAAAATACAAAACTAAATAAAAAATTCAAGCTTCCTTGTCTAGATAGTCCATGTGCTTGCATTCAAACTCTTAAATGAATGCCATTTAGTAGATCCACTGATTGTCTCACAATCAAGTCTAGGTAGAATGTTCTCTTCTTCAACCAACCATAAGAATCAGTGAAATGTAGCATACTCACTTGATCCAAGTGTAGGTAATATTGTATTGCACCAATCCACAATCCCACATGCATCTTTAAATTTTACTGCATCCTCAAATTTCAATTGATTTCTAGCAAGAATTCTTTTAACACACACACCAAATACACCGTGTTCTCCTTTACCATGTCCAACTTCAAAAAAACTCCACATATGTTGGGCATTATGTTCCTTGTGAGCCCTACTTAACCAATAGAACATTCAAGCATTCTTGAACTACCCTGTACAATTATATGACCATATGAGATGTTATGTCATCTGGGTTCCTCTTTCTCTTAAATTTGTATAAAATATATTGAAACAATATTGAACAAACTCTAACGAGTGTAACTGGTTGTCACTCAAATAGAAATGATACTCTCTCAAAACTTTTCTATCATCCTCTATGCTATCATCTACATGCATATAAACAATATGAACAAACATAGCCACTTGCACTAAATTGTAATATTGCGAATGGATTTCCTCTTACGAAGCTAGAGTATAGTTTTCCACAAAATCAACCACTGGCAGTATAGTACCAATTGGAAATGTGTTTCTACATGCATGAAATTTTCCATTAAGCCATTGAGCATGTTGAGAGTGCTTGACATATTTTGGTACAATCTTACTCTTAAATTTTGATATGAATGCATGTACACTAACATTTTATGTAATTAAATCATAATGCTTTCCAAATTTTCCATCTTTTAAAGAATAGTCAACATTCTTAAATATTTTAACATCCACTAATTGTTGTCCAAAATCATTTTCAACACTTTCATGCATAACAACTCTTAAGTGTTGGAAAATGTGCCTCAAGCTTATTGACATGAAACTTCTGAAAGAGAAAAATTGGTGAGACCCTCAGAATGTCTTACCGACCAATAGTTGTGTTGAAAAGATCAAAGTCACTAAGACTTTGGTTCTGTCTTGCCAATGGAAGTCATCGACAAGACATGGCTATCGCTGTGAAAGTTCTAACTCTTTCCATTCGAGCAGACCTCTTGCCGATGGGTTGATTCCTGGTGATCATCGGGGAGACTCTTGGCAATGAGTGGCATCGGGGAGAGGTGTGAACCTTCAGAGTGACTCATTCTGATAGATTATGTCTCATCGATTGTTTTACACACGAATGTCATCGAGGTGACATGAAGGCTTGATAAGAGTCTAAGCGACAGTGGAGGTCTCACCGATGGGTATACAACTTCGGTGAGAACTCTTTCTGATGGCTTTCCTCTCGCTGACAGGTCTGTGTTTGATGGGATCTCTTGTCGATAGCGTTGGTCTCTCTGAATGTTCTGTGATCGGTGTGAACTCTTTCCAATAGAGGATATCTCGTCGATGGATTTTTGTTCACTGTGAACTCTCAGTGATAGCAAAAATCTTGCTGATAGATCTGCACGAGATGTATATCGATGTGAAGTCTTAGCGATAGAGTGAGTCTGGCCGACAGGTTTGCACTCGATATGACTCTTGCCGATAAGGACAGTCGGGCATTATGGAATTGGGGAGATACGGTCTAGTGTCTCACTGACATGCGATTCAGTTTGAACATTTTGACCGAATGTCTATCTTATGTGGTGTGTTCTGAGCAAATGAGAGAAGCAGAATGTGAAACGTTGGTAGTTGAACTGTTGCGACCATTCCTATGTGGAAGATCAACAAACCATGAAGAGAACAAATTATTCTCTGTAACAGATGACGATGATCTATTGAGGTAATGAGAGAGTTTCTCGATTGAATAGATTTTAATCAATGTGAATACATTGTATGTTTTCTGAGAGCTATTCTGTACAAGATTGATCAATGAATGTCGCTGCTGTAAATTAACATCAAAAAGTTAAGTCTGATCTTTGTATGTAATTTTCCTTACTGTAATACAAAGAGGTTTTTCTTGGTGTGGTGGGTTTTTCTCCCGTAAGGGTTTTCCCACATAAATCTGGTGTCCAATTGGTATGTGTCCATTTTTCTATTCTGTTATTATTTTCATGTGTATCTTATTGAACTGTAATTGCAAAATTTAAAATCACCTCTACATTCTTCCCTAAGGTTTTGGCATTAGGAGAGTTTGTTCTGCACCTAAGCTTTCCTTACAAGTGGTATCAGAGCCTGGCCAGTTGTGTTTCCTTGTGGGTATGTTGGTTTTTTTGTGTCAATTCTATTCAGTGGGAGTCTTGTAGAAGTTTGGTAATTTGAATTATAGATTAAGATGGAAAGCACATCAGGAAAGATTGAAATTGAGAAATTCAATGGTAGTAATTTTGAGTTGTGGAAACTCAAAATGGAAGATCTATTGGTTGATCGTGATCTTTGGCTTGCTGTGTCTAGAACAAAGCCTACAAGCATGAAGCAAGAGGATTGGGACCTTGCAGATTGAAAATCAAAGGGGCTGATAAGAATCTGTTTAGCAGACTCTGTTCTTCTAAATGTTCATGAAGAAAAGACAACATCTTCTTTGTGGAAAAGATTGGGAGTCATTTATTAGGGAAAGTCCTTGGTGAGTAAGTTGTTCTTGAGGAATAAGCTATACTCTTTGAAAATGCAGGAAGGAGCATTTTTTGCTGATCATTTGAATGCTTTCAACATGCTGATTGCTTAGTTAGCATCTGTGGGTGTGAAGATTGATGAAGAAGATTGTTGTATGCTATTGTTATGTTCTTTGCTAGATTCTTGGGATCACTTGGTGATGGCTATTGGGAGTACTACTTCATATTTTAAGATGGAAGATATTGTTGCTTCTTTGATATCAGAAGAGATGAGAAGAAAATATTTTGAGATGGCGAAGGAGGCTCTTACTATTTGAGGCAGATCGAAAGAAAAAAGAAAGAAGAAGGACAAGAAGTTCAAATCCAAATCAAAGTGGAGATCAAGGTCTCCTAGTAAGAAGTCAAAGGTAAAGTGTTGGAATTTTGGGCAACCTAGTCATGTCCGAAAGGATTGCAAAGAGGAGAAAAAGAAGAAGTATTCTTCTGACAATGATTCTTCTCAGAGTGATGCAAACGATTTCATTGCAGCCTTGGCAACTCAGACATCAGATGATGTCTGGCTAATTGATTCTGGAGCATCTTTCCACATGAAATCTCATAGAGATTGGTTCATTAAGTATGAAAAATATGATGGTGGAAGGGTGTATTTGGCAAGCGATTCATCTCTAGAAATAGTTTCCTATGGAAGAGTCAGAATACAGTTCCCTAATGGAAGATTGAAGGGAATCAATGATGTAATGCATATACCAGGTCTGGCTCAAAATTTACTTTCTGTTAGTAAGATGAACAATGTTGGAGTGCAGGTCTCATTCTCTGGAAATGGCTACAAGATGACTAGAGGCTCAATGGTGCTAGCTAGGGGTGCTTGTATTGGTACTTTGTATAAGCTGGATGCACTTGTTGTTCAATGCAATAGTGTCTCTGCAAAGTCACAAAAGGCTACTCATGGAGAAAAGGAGGAAAAAGTTCCTGATAGTGCAAACTCTATGGAAGTTAAACTTCTAGCAGAAAGACTATGCTCTGACAGCATAGGCTTGGCCACATTGGAGAAAAAGGTTTAAAAACATTGAAAAACAAAAACCTGGTTGAGGGGCTTGATGACTGTAACTGTGAATTCGAATTTTGTGAACATTGTATATATGGTAAACAACACCGTGTTTCATTTTACTCCAATCCTCACAAATCTTCTGGTTTACTTGATTATATACATTATGATGTTTTTGGTCCAATAAATGTCCCTTTTTTGTCTAAATCAAGATATTATGTATTGTTCATTGATGATTATTCAAGAAGGGCATTTGTTTATTTTTTGAAAAGTAAATCAGAAGTGTTTAGTCATTTTAAGGAATTTAAAAACCTTGAGGAAAATCAGATTGGAAGACAAATAAAATATTTAAGGACTGATAATGGCGGCGAGTTTTGTTTGGATGAGTTCAAAAGGTACTGTAAAGATCATGGGATTAAAAGACAAAACTACACCCTACACTCCGCAACAAAAATGGAGTTTTTGAAAGGTTCAACAGGACAATGATGGAAAGAGAATGAAGTATGCTAAGCAGTACTAGCTTGGAGGAGAAGTTTTGGGCTGAGGTAGTTGTAACAACATGTTATTTAATAAACCGTTCTCCTAATTCCACTCTTGTTGAGAAAACACCTTTGGAAGCATGGTCTGGAAAGAAGCCCTCTCTGAGACATATTCGTGTATTTGGATGGGAGGCATATGCATATGTGCCAAATGAAAAATGGTCTAAATTGGAAAATAAGGATGTTAAATATATTTTCATTGGTTTTAGTGATGGCATAAAAGGATACAAGCTTTGGAATTCTGATACGGAGAAGGTTCTGTACAATAGAAGTGTTATTTTTCATGAGCTGAAGCCTTCTACTTTGGATCTACAGTCAGAGAAAAAATCAGAAAATAAAAAGGATGTAGTTGAAATTCCTCTGACACCAGATAAAGAGGAATTGAAAATTCAAAATGTACCTTAAACTAAGGAGAGCTCAAGTAGTTCTGAGATTTCAGAAGAAGAAGAAGAACCTCAGCCTCAGCCTGTGAGGAGGCCAACACGTGAAAGAAAGCAACTTGATAGGTATGGATTTTCTTTGTTAGATTCTACTTGTTCCTATGCTTTAATTTCTAGCACTGATGAGCCTAGGACTATGAAAGAGGCATTTAGAATGTCTGATTCAAACTCTTGGTCAGAAGCCATGAATGAAGAAATGGAATCATTAGAAAAGAATGATACTCAGAGTTTGGTGCCCTTGCCTAAAGGCAGAAAAGTTGTTGGCTACAAATGGGTATTTATAAGGAAAATAGGTCTGAATGGTAGTGTGGAAAAGTATAAGGTGAGGTTGGTTGCGAAGGGGTATTCCCAGGTAGAGGAATTGATTATGGAGAGATCTTTTCTCCTATAGCTAAGATGATGTCTATCAGATTTCTTTTGTCACTTGTAGCAACGTATGACTTAGAGATTGAACAGATGGATATGAAGACAACATTTCTTCATGGTGACCTTGAAGAAGAAATTTACATGTCCTAGCCTGAGCACTTTGTGGAAAAAGGTAAAGAAAATATGGTTTGCAAGTTGAAAAAATCTCTATATGGATTAAAACAATCTCTTAGAATGTGGTACTAGAAGTTTGACACTTTTGTTTTGTCATTGGGATTTGTAAGATCAAAATCTAATCATTGTGTGTACTACAAAGCTGAAAATGATCGTGTTCTTATTATTGCTCTCTATGTTGATGATATGTTGTTCATAGGCAATAGTAAGTTAATGATTTTTGATCTAAAATATCAGTTGTCTGCAAAGTTTGAAATGAAAGATCTTGGTGCAACTAGGTATATTCTAGGAATGGAAATAACTAGGTACAGACAAAGTAGAAAAATTTGGCTTAGCCAGATTAAATATATTAATACTATTCTGGAGAGATTTTGTATGACTGATTGCAAGCAGCTAGTTTTTCCAGTTTTGCAGGGAACGAAGCTATCTGTTGAAGACTATCCAAAATCTACAATTGAGATGGAGGACATGACCAGATGCCTTATGCTAGTGCAATTGGAAGTTTAATGTATGCAATGGTCTGTACAAGGCCATACATTACCTAAGCAATGGGAGTACTTAGTCAGTTTATGGAAAATCCTGGAAGGACACATTGGGATGTTGTGAAAAGAGTGTTCAGATACCTGAAGGGCACTTCAAAATATGCTTTGTGTTACCATGGAAATTTGGTTGAATCACAGAGAACTCTTAGCATTCAAGGCTATGTGGATTCTAATTGGGCAGGGGACATTGATAGCAGAAGATCCACTAGTGGATATATTTTCATGATGAATGGTGGTGCAGTTAGTTGGATGAGTAAGCGACAGGCTGTAGTCGCTTTTTCCACTATAGAGGAAGAATACATGGCAAAAACACATGCCTGTAAAGAAGCAATCTGGTTAAAATGTTTGTGTTCTAACATTGAGTTTGATGTAGGGAAAATTACAATTTATTGTGACAATCAGAGTGTTATTTGTTTGGAAAAAATTCCTACTTTCCATGCCAGGACGAAACATATTGATGTGCAGTATCATTTTGTATGAGATATGGCGGAGGATGGAAAGGTCTCTTTAGAAAAAGTGGATATTTTAGAAAATGTTGCAGATGCATTGATGAAACCAATGGGCACAAACAAGTTTAGGTGGTGTGCCAATTCGATGGGCCTTAGTGCCCATGAATTTCAGTAGTTTTGTTGTGCTATGGAGGTGTCAGTAAGATCTTCGTCAAGTAGGAAATTTTTGGAAAATGTGCCTCAAGCTTACTGACATGAAACTCCTGAAAGAGAAAAATCTATGAGATCCTCAGAATGTCTTATCAACTAGCAACTATGTTCAAAAGATCAAAGTTGCTGAGACTTTGGTTCTATCTTGCCGATGGAAGTCATTGGCAAGACATGGCTATCGCTATGAAAGTTCTAACTCTTTCCGTCCTGGCAGATCTCTTGCCGATGGGTTGATTCCTGGTGATCATTGGGGAGACTCTTGGTGACAAGTGGCATCGAGGGGAGACATGAACCTTTAGAGTGACTCATTTCGATAAAGTATGTCTTGTTGATTTTTTTACACATGAATGTCATCGGGGTGACATGAAGGCTCGACAAGAGTCTAAGTGACAGTGGAGGTCTCGTCGATGGGTATACAACTTTGGTGAGAACTCTTGTCGATGGATTTCCTCTCACCGACAGGTCTATGTTCGGTGGGACCTCTTGCCGATATCGTTGGTCTCTCTGACTGTTTTGTGATTGGTGTGAACTCTTGCCGATAGAGGATATCTCGCTAATGGATTTTTGTTCGCTGTAATCTCTCAGTGATAGTGAAACTCTTGCTGATGGATCTGCACGAGATGGATATTGTTGTGAAGTCTTAGCAATATAGTGATTCTGGCCAATAGGGTTGCACTCAATATGACTATTTCTGATGGTGGTGACTCTTGCCGATAAGGACAGTCGGGCATTGTGGCATCGGGGAGACATGGTCTAGTGTCTCACTAGCATGCGATTCGGTTTGAACATTTTGACTGAACGTCTATCCTACGTGGTGTGTTCTGAGCAAATGAGAGAAGCAAAATGTGAACTGTTGGTAGTTGAACGCTTGTGACCGTTCTTGTGTGGAAGATCAACAGACCATGAAGAGAACGGATTATTCTCTGTAACATATGACAATGATCTGTTAAGGTAATGAGAGAGTTTCTCGATTGAACATATTATGATCAGTGTGAATACATTGCATATTTTTAGAGAGCTATTCTGTACAAGATTGATCAGTGAATGTTGCTGCTGTAAATTAACATCAGAAAGTTAAGTTTGATCTTTGTATGTAATTTTCCTAACTATAATACAAAGAGGCTTTTCTTGGTGTGGTGGGTTTTTCTCCCATAAGGGTTTTCCCATGTAAATTTGGTGTCCAATTGTGTATGTGTCCATTTTTCTATTATGTTATTCTTTTCATGTGTATCTTATTGAACTATAATTGCAAAATTTAAAGTCAGCTCTACATTCTTCCCTGAGGTTTTGGAGTTAGGAGAGTTTGTTCCACACCTAAGCTTTCCTTACATTAAGAAAGAAAGATTGCCAGAACTAGTGCATTGTCCAGAAATACATGAACTTAAATAAAATAATTTCCCATTGGATCTTTCACAAAACAAACTTGATATAAACTCCTTTATTGTTTCAGGTCGCATATTAATACCACATTCCTGCATTATCATGTTAGTATGTAAAGTACAACATATATATCAAAACACATCATAATAATAAAGAAATTGAACATGAGTTTTACAACAACAAGATATTTGTTGCTTATTAATCTTTACATACCAAGGTTTACATTTTTTAAAAGATCTTTGACTTATTCTAATATTACTAGGTAACACTAAATCACCACAATTTTTTTTATAAAATTCAGTTTGTGTTGTATCTAATAGGTGTTTTGGATGAGTATCATGAACTTTGGACCCCACTCTTAATTTTAAAACATCTCTAGCATTAGATGATCTACCCTTGTATTATCATGCCAATTATTTTCAATCAAATATTTTATTTCAACATTTAGTTTCACGTTAGATCTCGAGAGTCGACCACTAAAACTCCAAAATTGGTCGATTGGATCATTTTCTATACTCTCTTCTCTTTGCTGCTCTTACCAATGTTTTAAGATGTATTTTTAGAATGTCACTAATATTGCTTACCATTCTTTTATTCAAAGTTGCTTTATTAACTATAATAGTTGTTATAGCTCGTCTTGCTACATTCATATCTTTAGATCGACTATTCTTTCCAATAGACTCAATGGCACTAGCAATAGTAGACATAGCATGTTTTAGTGATTGATATTTTCTTCTTGGTTTAACAAAAATTCCTAACTTTTTCATTAATTTTCTCATTTTCCACATTCTCATCAATTGCATCATCAGTTAATGACATTGAAATGATAGAACTTTTTACGATAATTTTTTTTTTCTATAATCTGTTGGCATGTGTTCTTATTTGTCTCCAAGAAATCTTACCAGGAAAATTATCCAAAACATCTCTTTCGAATTTTTAAAAAAATATTTTCATTTTCAACATCACATCTTGGATTTTCATTTTCATTTTCAACTTCAAAACAATTTTCATTTTCATCAACAAAATGGTTTTCATTTTCATTTTCAATAAAAGGATTTTCATTTTCATTTTCAACAACAAAACAATTTTCATTTTCATTTTCAATAAAAAGGATTTTTATTTTCATTTTCAACAACAAAACTATTTTTATCTTCATTTTCAACAACAAAATGATTTTCATTTTCATTTTCAACAACAATTCGATTCAAATCTTGATCTCTACGAATAGTATCAATGCCAACATTGTTATATCTAGCTTCTTTTAATCTCCTATACACACTGTTTCCATTTCATTCAAAGGTGGATTTGAAGATGTACTTGGATTTGTGCCTATTGAAACATTCTACATAGCATTGAAAGAGGGATTTGAAGACATACTAGGAGTAGTTTATATAATCGTATTAGTTTCCACATTCACCTCTTGCAAATTTGTATCGTCTACATCCATGGTCTGAATGTTTTTATCTTCAATAGTTGTGGAAATGGATGTTTCAACATTATTCATTGATCGAATCCTCATTCTTCTATCTCTTTTTTTTTTCCTCCTCTCTCTTTGCTTCAATTTCTTCAAGGGTCAATACCTTCCTATTTTTCCTCTTACTATGACATTGTGATCCCATGATTAAAAAATTATGAAGTATGTACAAATGAATGTTAAAAACTTGAAAGTATTCCTTCTTTGTTTCTCCTTCAAACAAGTAGCAATTAAACAAAATCCCACTCAAACATTGTCCCAATGATGCCTCCTTTCAAAATTGAAATAAAATCTCAAGTTGAAGACCGTCTACAAGACAAAAGTTGATAGAAAATAGTGAAATTGTCACTGTTGGCCATACAGATCAAGTTGTAGGACCGACAGTGTACTTGTCTAATAGTAAAAATAAAAAAGGGTCAAAAATAACTCGAGATCCCATTTAATAAACAAGATCCTGCTTAGTAAATGGGATCTTGTAGTAAATGAGATCCCAATTACTAAATGAGATCCCGATCCCTTTTCAACAGACATAATAAGTCATTTACTAAACGAGATCCCGTTTATAAACAAAACAAGATCTCGTTTAGTAAACGGGATCCCGATTTGTAAAATTTGAATTTTAGGTTGGGTTTTTGCTCCGTTAATTGGTTTGGGAAAAGGGTTGGGGACCCAAACCTAGGCTTTGGACCTATTTTGACCTGCAAGTTGGTGGTCTTGTCAATGTCACAAGAAAATAGTGACTTTGGGCATATGTCTGAAGACCTTTTTGTAGATTTTTTTAACAAAATTAAAACCCATTATAGATGAGATAGTGTAGATTCCAAATATGTAATTTTTTACAATTGGATTGTTTTTTCTATTTTTCAATTAATTTATGATGAAATAGGTCCATAAACTTGAATTATTAGGGATTTTAGTATTTTTATAACTTTTTATTAAAATAATTTTTTGAAAAACAAATTGTACAAAAGCGTACTTCAAACAATTCTTTTCAATTTGAAAAAAAATAAAAAAAGGTAAGTTTAGGTCATCTTATGCATGACATACACGATGATTTTTCAAAACAACAAATATGGCCACTAAAAAATTAACAAAAAAAGTCAATAAGAAATTACAAAAAAATATGGAAAGCATGCTTAAGTGAGTTACAAATATTTTCCCAAAAGGATTTAGAAAAATATGATTATTTATGTCAAAATATGGATGACGTACACATGCACGGTATAGTAAAAAAAAGTGACTTTTGAACAATAGTTTTTAGAAACGCCTATTGAAAATTAATTTGTATCATCTGGGTATTAAAGTAAATTACATATTTGGAAACTAGACTCCAAGTACTACATTTTATGATCAATGACTTTTTTTAGGATTCCAACTCTAAGTGCTTCAAATTTTAAGGTCAAATGTGACAAATTCTAAAAAATCAAGGAAACACTTCCACTTTTTGGCCAAAAAGTGGTCTCAACTTCTTGCCAACATCCATAAATAGTATATCTTATCATATGCTTTTTATATACATTCATCTTATATACGTTGTTTATGAAACATGTGAAGTTTCATATTTCTATATACTTTCATTAGAGAAGAATAAACATGATGTTTATTTGTGATAGGGTGGTGTTACTTTCTTGCAATTTACTGTCTAATTTGTTTGATGTCTTCCTTCAAATTCTTGTAATTCACATGATAATTTTTGCACCTTGCAACAAGTTGTGCTTCTAGCTGCTTCTAAAACTTCACGATCTTCTCATGTTTATGAAAGGATATGTTTTTATCTCCAACTTCCTGCAAGACACATCAATCATCTAAATTCTTTTATTTTTTTTAAAAACATTTCAAATAACAGGATCTATATTGTCTCATTGATTTTGGCCTTTGTTCTATTCATAGTCAGACTCTTACTATAGTTATAAGTGACCAAATTCTTAATTTTCCTTGTCTTTGTTCAATTCATCATCATAACAACTGGGACTTTATTGGAGTTTCGTTGAGAGGAAATATGGATTACTTACTTCAAGTTTATAGCAAATGTCATAATTTTCAGATGGTAGTTGTATTTGAAGATTCATTTATTATTATTTATTTATTCACATAGATTTCATTCACTAATTTTTGAAAGATTGATAATTTATTGTGTTGGAAAGGAAATAGTATTTATTTGTTGACAAATATGAAGCTCATTAAGTTGTTTTTTCAAATAAGAATATTTTTATTTATCTAAGGAGAAATACTAGTTACTTATTTAAATAATTATAGTGATGGCCTTGTTTATTGATAGATGTAGATTTTATTTAAATTGTATTTTAAATACTATCACTTTCTTGTATGAAATTCAAAATAGTGATTAGACTTTTGAATGATAAAAAATATTTAAAAATAGTAATATTATTAAATGCTCAAGACTATGCTGATATTGTTCATTTTTATAGATTCTTCTTTTGTTGATATTGATTCATATTAAGAAAATGTTGGAGTTATTTCTACTTGGTTATGCAAGGATTATAGACTTTCTTCACAAAGCCAACTTTTCCTTCAATTTTGCACCCAATTAGAGACTATCATGCTTTAAAGTTAGTTAATATTCTAAGTTTAACATATTATCATGTTTTTTCAAAATCTCTATAAATTGATCAAAAAATGCTCAATGTACACAATTCAAACATATTCATCTATGTTAAAGAATGTTACATTTATCATTAAGATTTTACATATTCAATTTTGATAATATAATAGGAATGATTTTTTAGCTTAACATCAAAGGTTTCAAACAAGGCAAACTCTAATTATGAACTTAAATTTGGAGTTTTTCATGTTTGCAACCTCTAATCTTCAGTTGAAAAAATTGACCTTATTATCAAACAAAATGTGCAAAATTTCAATGATATAATAAATAATATAATATATATAATAATATAATATATATAATAATATAATATATAATTTAATACAATATATAATATACTATACTATACTATAATATAATACATATGTAGTGCCCTCGTTTGCATCTTGTTGATGTGAGATTGGTGTTTCAACTTCACCATTTCCTTTTGATTTTTGTTGTGGTTGTATTCTTGATCTGAATGGTGTGTATGAACCACCACATGTTCAAGATGAGGTTTCTCAATATTTTAGTTGTTGGCATTTTGTATGTTTATATGCCCATGCAATGCTTGAATGCTTGTTTTATCATTATAATTTAGTTTAGTAATATGTGCATTATTTATGCATTTATTAAATGTGAACCTGGTTATTGATGTTCAAATGAATGATTTATATGATGGATGCTACTTTTATATTTTTTTCTATTGTACCCCATTGGGTGATTATGTTATACTTCAGCTATATGTACATTGAGCAGGTACCCTTGACATGCGTTGGATGGCTATAGGTACATGGTTATTTCTCCACTTGCCTACACAAGTCTGAGTTATTCCCCAATGGTGGTTATTTCAAAGATGTCACATTGGGCCTCCCTATCGATTCCTCGATCATACTCAAATCGAGTTGGTATGTGTCATACTTGACTAGTATTGACCTAGATTTGAGTTAGGAGTTATTCTAGGATCCCTATATGTTGTGGATGATTGATAAGTCATTTAAATTAATAATTTACATTTTGTACTTTACGAAAAAAAATGTTAGGAATTTAAGTGATTTCTTATATTGGTTATTGAAATATTTTTTGTGCTTTGAGGAAGGGGAAAATATAATTAAAATAGAAATGAAGTTAAGTTATCATTTAATTAATTGAAAAAATTCCTTAGGTTGGGAAATATAGGTTATGCTTGATTTAATTATCTTGTTTGAATTCTTATTTCCGTAATTTAATTGAATACAAGATTATATGGATTTAAATTGTGAATTTAAATGATAAATGTTTTTGAATTAAAAAGCAACAAAATAAGGGTGCTGACCCATAAGTACAAGGAAACAAAGGCCATCTAGTGAAAGCACATTAACAACACAGTGATAGTAGAGAGAAAGCCATCACCCACAACACATCATCAAAAAACAAAAAGTAACAGTAATCGTACGATAAAAAAGTTCTTCATGTAAGCATGAAACCAGTCAAATAAGTCCAAAGACCCCAGGGGTCCAACTAGTTCAACATTATTAACAAACAACAAGACATAGAAATAAACAAGAACAAAAATGCCCAACGGCCTAATTCTTATCCTTCCTACTAGGCATATCTTGAATAGTCATTGCCCAATCCACTGTGAGGAACTCGAGCAACTCCTTGAAACCAGCATCATCTTCAGCATCATCCGCGAACTTGTCCTTCTGCAGCAAGCAAAGACTGGTGGCCAACCTGTGCATGACCCTTAGGGAAAATTGAGACACCTCCTGTACCTTTTTTTCAAACCTCTCCAACCTCCCCTTTAGCTTGCCAACTTCTTCCCAAGCTTGATATTTTTCCTTGTGATCTTCTTGCAAGGGGGTTTTTCCTTTATCCGCATCAGAGGACCGTGTGGTAATTTCCATCACATTGTCACCAGAAGGGCCCTTCTTCAAGCTTTCAAACACAAGGGATGTACTATTCACCGACACAGACTGGCCTTCCCCACCCACCACCATTTCCTCCATACTTTCACTGTCACTCCCACTATCCTTATCTGAATCAAAAGCTTCCTTAAGACTTCCCACCTTGTCCTGCTTAAGAACCAGTCTATGAGATCTACGGGGGTGTTAGCTTCTTCAGTAATCTCGATGTCAGAATCAATTTGCTGGAGGCAGAATTTAGTTTTCTTAGAGGCTTTAGCCTTAGGGCGCAGGGTAGAGGCAAGCCGCTTTTTTTCCCTACCCATATACCACGGGCCCTTATCAGGGGAAGTGCCATGGTGATGGGCTGTCAAGGCAAGATTTTTTAGGCATTTTTTCTTACTTGAGCCCGGCGTGTCCAAAATACTAGCAGAGGGGGTAGTAGAGGAAACTGGGGTTTTGTCAAGAGTAGGGAGAGATAGGACTTCTTGCATAGTGATAGGCCGAGCAGGGCAAAGCGCCATATGGAAATGATAGAGCCTAGACATAAGGCCTTGGTGGAGGATAGTATAATTCTTTCCGAAAATAGAGGCTTCATTAAACTCTGCAACAATGCTATGAAGAGCATGATACAGGAAAAAAGTAATGGAAATATGCAAATGATTCCTAAGGTGGTTGAGGAAATTAAAGTGGTAATAATAGTAGACCCCATACCTTCCTTCCAGCATGAAATATTTCATGATCATCAAACAAAATCTATCCCATGGCTCTGACAATGCCTCGAGGTCAAAGCCACCCCGCAACTTGACAGGTTTCTCTTCACCGCGAAAAAACTGATTCAGACTAATCTGGTCTAGCACTTTCATAGTTTTCTTCCAAGTTTGGCCACTATTCAGGAGCCCGATAACTCTAGCAATAACCTCCTCAGAAAATTTGAAGGAAATGCTACCAATGGTGACCCTACTCTCATTCCATGAGGTGAAAAACTTGTTAGAGAAGCCCTCATTGTGACCGGTCATGGCCTCCATATACTGCACAATTCCTCCCTCTTTGCAGATGTGCCAAATAGTGGCATCCGCCTTCCACTCGTCACACCTGTCTGGCTCCACACGCACTCTGTCCCCACCCATAGAGCCCACACCACAAATTCTAACTACCAGAATAGGGGAACTAGGGTAGAAGAGTTGGTAGTCAATTCTAAAAGCATCACAAGGGAAAAGGCCAGTGAAAAGTGACAAAAAAAGTCAAAAATAGAGGCAATAAATGTCACGTCTCGCAACCCACGCATTTGTAGTAGCTCCCTCGTGTGAATCACCCTCAACATGTAAGGGCATGATATCAACGCAGTACTTAGCCATCACAAAAAATATCATGAAATCCGCAAGCTTAAAAAGTTGAACACAAAAATTTAGGAGGTTCGAAAAATGATGACACCATCGGTCAGTAAGGGTAGAAAGATTTTCCATATCATCAGCCCACAAGGGGTCGTACAAGCCATCAGACAAACATATGATTCCATCACCTCACATAGCATCCAAATATTCAAAAGCCAGCTCCCGCTAATTCTAACCAAAGTTAGAAGGAGCCCAACTAAAATAAGTAAGCACCATCTAGGACCCAACATTTAGATGTTTGAGATCTTCCTTTAAACACACCACAGCCAAGGGGGGAAAAGAAACCTCTTTTTTCCAACACTAAAGCCCTTTAGTATCAAGACCCACCACTGCCAAGCTATTAGCAGTCGCATTCCCTTCTCTGAAGACATGTTGGATAGAAAAGTCATGAAGAGCATTTAGGAGAGGGAAAATGTCCTCCAGAATACCTTTTAGAGACCATCCCACCTTCATCTTACCTTTAGTGGCTTCCACAATTATCATTGAGTCACCTTCGATTTCCAAAGTCTTAACATCGAGTGACAGTGCAATCTTAAGACCCCAGAGGAAAGCCATCAGCTTGGTTACTAGTATGATCGTTCAATTTACCCCCATAGGCAGCAACCAGGCTACCGGTATGATCCCTGATTATACCTCCAACAGCTGATGTCCCTCCCCTAGCCGCCCCATCAAAGTTAAGCTTAACCTAGGGTGGTTTAGGGTTTCTCCATCTAGTATGCTTCCTGATGATTGATTTGGAGTTGTCAAATCTCAGGACCTCATTGGGAAAATTCCAGATCCCAAGCAGTCGTGGGACTAGTAGGCATCTTCCATTTACATGTTGAGATATTATCCAGGAGAAGCTTATTAAGGATTATCAACAGACCTTCCACATTGTTTTCCTCTTCTCTGAAAATCATGTTATTCCTTTCTTTCCACAAGCATAAGCAGATGTGGGGTGGAATAATTTTCTAGAGTAGTTTAATTAACAGATGATTGGAGGGGCATTTCCAATTTAAGATGAATTGGTGGATATCTCTATTAAAAACCCAAGAGATGTTCGATCTGTATAAAACATTCTGCCAGACCAAGGTGGAAAATTGGCAGTGAATAAACTGATGGGAGATGGTTTCTTCTTCTCTTTTGGAAAGAGTACACCAATTAGGGAATTGAAAGCCCCTCTTGACAAGATTATCAATAGTTAAAATTTTCCCATGGATGAAGGTCCACCAAAAGAAGTTTATTTTAGGAATGAGCTGGAGAATCCACACCTTCCTCCAGCACTGCTCATCACCTCCAAACCCAAGAAGTAGCAAATAAGCAGACTTAACAGTGAACTCCCCAGTGTGATTCTTTGACTAGAAAATTCTTTCCTCCTTGGGAAATAGAGGGAGTCTAACCATATTCAAAAGCTCTTGAAGCTCTGTAACCTTTGGCAGAAGGTTAGACCAATGCAAGAAAGACAACATCAGAGTTTTCCATCTAGCTTTGGGTGAGGTATAATCAGAAATATAATTGCCAATGAGATCTTTAGCATGTTCCCTCAAAGTATTAAAGTGACTGTCAGCAAAGGGTCTATTCCCAATCTAGCTATCCTCCCAGAACCTAATTGATCTCCCATTACCAATTTTCCATCTGACCCCTTCCTTCAGGAGGGACCTACTCTTAAGTATATTGTTCCAAATCTTAGAGCTCGGAGGAAGATCAAACAGGTCCAAAGCTCTAAAAAAATGTCTCTGATTAAGGTATTTAGCCTTCATTATATTACACCATTCATCCCTTTCCTGAACCAAACTCCATCCAATCTTGGCAACAAGGGATTTGTTCAAATTAGTAATCTTCCTGATCCCCAGGCCCCCTTGACATTTAGGGTGACAGACAATGTCCCAATTCACCAGGGCAAGTCTTTTCTTTTCCTCCATTCCCGTCCAGAGAAAGGATCTTTGAATTCTTTCCAACTTTTTAGCCATGGAGCTTGAAATCCTAAAGAGAGAGAGAAAGTAGACCAAAATTCCTTGAAGGGAGGCCTTAAGAAGTTGGAGTTTACCAACATTACTAAGAAGTTGGCCTTTCCAGCCAGCAAGTTTCTTTTGCATTCTCTCTAGAATACCATTCCAAAAGTTGTGTGACACCTCCTTAATAGTAAGTGGTAGGCCCAGGTAGATACTCAGAAGAGAAGCGCTAAGGCAACCCAAGATGGCTAAAATCTTAGCTTGGAGATCAAATCTCGTGTTGAAGAAATAGACACTACTTTTGTTATAGTTTATACATTGGCCAAAAGCACAAGCATAATCCTGCAAGAGACATTTCCATTCTTTGGCTTCAATCACAGAGGACTTTCCAAAAAGAAACATATCATCAACAAACTATTGGAGAATGAAGGGAGGAAGGGTGGAGGCAGCTCTAATCCCTTGAATTTTCCCTCAGTTGAGCAAGGAAAGAAAATTCCTACCCAAAACCTCAACCACCATGATGAATAGATAGGGAGAGAGGGAATCCCCCTGCCTAAGACCTTTACCAGCTTTAAAGGAACCCCAGGGGATCCCATTGACAAGCACCAAATACTAAATAGATTCCACACACTCCCTAATGCCAATCACTCTATCATTAAAGCCAAAATTAGCAAGGACAAAATACAAAAACTTCCATCTGACCCTATCGTAGGCTTTGAAAATGTCAAGTTTAAAAGACATACCTTGGTTCTTACTTTTCTCCATAGAATGAATTATTTCATGAGTCATAATAGCAGCATCTAGGATTTGTTTGCCTGGCAAAAACCCATTCTGACATCTACTGATAATTTTTTCTAATAATGGCTTCAATCAATTGACAAGGACTTTGGAAAAAATCTTGTAGACAACGTTACAAAGACTTATAGGTCTGAAGTCAGTCATGTGTATAGGATCCTGCACTTTAGGAACAAGCACAATAAAAGTATTGTTTAATTTCTTTAACAATTTACCAGTCCTAAAGAAATCTTTAACAACCATAGTAATATCATAGCTAACAATGTCCCAATATTCTTGAAAGAATGCTAGAGGGAAACCATCCGGTCCTAGAGCCTTATAGGCTCCCATAGCAAACACAGCAGTACGAACCTCATCCTCGGTCACAAGGGCACAAAGTTGACAATTTTGAAACTCACTGATATCATGCGGGAGGTGGCCCAGGAGCCTCGCCTGAAGTTCATCAGAGGGGGGAATGCAAGTATTAGAGTAGGTCAGTCTAAAGTATTGTTCGACAACCTCTCCAATTTTGTCATCCTCCTTGACTTCCTGATTCGAATAATTCATCAAACACTTAATGGTATTCCTCTTTTTTATGTCTATTGGCTGTCCTATGGAAAAAAGGAAGAGTTCTTGTCCCCCTCCTTGAGCCATTGGAATCTTGATCTCTGCTTCCAATATATTTATTCTTTACTTAAAATATCCTTCCACTTTTTCCTCTAGTTTTCTTCTTCAACATGAACAGGTTGCTGAGAATGGCCCAAGGCCATAATATTTTGGAACCCCTCAAGCTTGTCCTTGATCATCTTCTTAGTTTTGAAAAAGTCACTAAAATTCGCCTTGGACAAACCTTTGGCTTCTTTCCTAATAAGTTCTAGTTTTTGGGATATTCTATACATAGTCGAGCCTTGAATAGGGTGGATCCACCAATTCTCAATGAATTTTCTAAAATATTGGTGAGACATCCACATTATCTCAAATCTAAAAGGGTGTGGGCCCAAAAAAGGTTTGTCAGACCACTGAAGGATGATAGGATTATGATCAGAGATAGTCCTAGGGAGGGAGGTAAGGGAGGCATTGCATACAAGATCCCAGCCAGCCAAGACAAGGACCCTATCCAACCAAACTTGAATAAGTTGAATTCCCTTCCTATTGTTCGACCACATAAAAGGATTTCCCTTTTAACTCCAAGTCAAACAAACCAGAAATGTTAATGAATTCAACCAGATCATTCATACTATCACTATAGTCCGTTAATCGACCCAGCTTCTCCAAAGGAAAAGGGGGGAATTAAAGTCTCCAACCACCATAAACCACACACTGTTGTGACTCATTATTAAGAATGACACTTCCTCCCACATCTTCTTTCTTCCACCTCTAGAATTCGACGCATAGATATTAAACAAATGCCAGGTGAGATTGTCAGTTTTAAGAGTCATAGCAAGATAATTATGAGAAAAGGAAAATTCTTCATCCAAAAATTTAACATGATTCCACAAGGTAGAAACACCTCCCTAAGCACCATCCGCCTCACTATAAAAGAAGACAGATCCCGACCAAATTTTATTGACAGCAGAGGAAAACGACTGGTAGGTCATTTTGACTTCCTGGAGTAGTAGGACATCAATCTTCATATCAATAATATATTGCCTTAAGGCACATTGTTTTAGAGTACTGTTTAGTGCTCTCATGTTCCATGAAAGGAACTTCATTTATTCCCTTTGTGAGCTGAATCAAGGGTAGATTGCTTGCCGTTGGAAATATCCCTGGCCGTGGCTTTGTGCCTAGACAGTCTCTCTGAAGGTCTTCCAACTCTACTTTCCATTCCAACATCCACTTTCTTATTCCTCATTTTCCTTTTTTGGTTATGCCAGTCCTCCAATATATCACCCTCCGACTGGACTGTCAATTTAGAACTCGAGGAGAGAATAACAAACTTTGTTACCTCCACAGAGCAGTCCTCCATAGTATCAGGTTAAGGAGTGGGAATACACGAGTTAGTTAGAACTAACTTAGAGGGGGTAGAAAATAAAGCACCCTCAGAACACTGAGAAATGGCCAAGACGTCCACCATGGTCTCACCTCTAGGATTGTCATCTAGCTTCTTCATGGCAGAATCCAAACACACATCACAGACAGGAGAGGACCTAGAAGTTTTATTCCCTAGATGGACACAGGAGCCAGTCACCAAATTTGCATCCAACAGCGGAGAGACTTCACTCTTTTCCAACCCTTTAGAGTAGCTTATTTTCAAATAAGTTTCTATCTTTTCACCCGAGACAGGGGATTTCAGGAGTTCATTCAAGCCATCCGTGAAGGGGTAGTCATATAACTCACCTGATTTTAATGGCTCCCCAACATCGCTAGTGCTTGGATCAAGCAGTTTATCCTGTAACATTGAAGGGATGGAAGGATTTTTATCCTTCAGCAGAGCATCCTTTATAACAACTTTCTTGCAGTAAAAATAACATGACCCTGCTTGCCACACTTCTGACAGAACATGGTGGCATTCTCATAAACAAGAGCTTGAGTCCACTTCCCCATTTAGATTTAATAATGATAAAGTTGGGAAGAGCTTTATTAATGGAGACATTAACACAAAAATGGGAAAACACCAACTTGGATTTCACCAAAGTGACCGCGTCCGCCACCATGAAACTACTAAAGGAGTTCCCAATCAATCAGAAAATCATTTCATCCCAGAATTCCAGTGGGAGGCCAGGAAAATGAACCCAAATAGGGGCCGAATGGGTAAGATCCACTAAGGGGTCGAAACCCGGTCTCCATTTAGCCAAGGAAAGAAAATGTTTTCCATAGGCCCAAGTACTAGAGAGGACAAGGACCAAGTCCTCCTCAACATTGAACTTAAACAGGAAAAGACCACCAGGCATTGCCAAGACATACACGCTGCCCTTCAACAACCATTTACCATTAACCCATCTACGAACCATATCAATCATTGGGTGAAAATCCAAGAATCTTCCCACCAAGGCCAGGTGAAGCGAACCAGCAACCTCCTCCATCACCTCATCATGAAGGAAAAACTCAGTGCCGTCATTTGTAAGGGAAACCTCAGGACCAACAGACTCGAAGGCAGTATTTCTAGACCCCAAAAGGATATCTTTCCAGCCAGTCCTGAGAGAGCCAGCCCTCAAGCGACCCCCATTGTCCCCACAAGGTGGAGATTTAGCAAGAGCATTAGGGTTTCCCAAGACAAATGACACATCCCTAGAAAGTGCATGTGAGGGAATCTTATCCGAAACCAACAGAGGGTCAGGCTGGGGAGAGACAGAGGTCTCCCCCAAACTTGCAGGCATGGAAGAAATTTGAAATTGTAGGGTGGGAGTAGAGCAGGGCAGGAAATAGGATTTAAAGAAATTATCAAAAATGAATTTATATTGTTTTTAATTTGAAAATTGAAAAAAGGGTAAATAGGAAAAGGGTAAATTCTTTTTGTAGACACCTAAATTTGGCCACTTACGTTTGGTAAAATTTATCATTTTTTGTCTAAATATCCTCTTATCTACATTAATTAAATAATATTTCTATTATTTAATTAATACCCCTAAAGTCCACTAAATCCCAAAAGTATTTAATTAAATAATTAAATACTTTACCTCTTATCCTTTTCCTCCAAAAAATTAAATAAATATAATCTATTTATTTAATACCCTCATGTCACATACTCCATAATATGCAAGTGGCTCCTAATCCTCATTAGCCACCTTACCTTCCTCTAATCCTTCATCAATTAGCCTAATCAAATCCTTAGTCAACTCTTCTCATCTCCCAAGGAATTTTTAATTCCTTTTTAATCCACCCACATCCCCAAGTGGAATTTTAAATTCCATTTTATCTTTCCTAGGATTTTGGAGGAATATTAAATTCCTATCTCATCCCCCAAGGAATATTAAAATTCCTTTTCTCATCTCCATGAGGATTTTAATGGAATTTAATATTTCCTTTTGCTCTAGAATCAATCTCAGCCCTTGATCCCAAACTTACAATCTTAGCCCTCCATCCAAAAATCCCCTAATCTATTTATCCCAACACTTAGCCATTTTTCATTGGAGTGTCGTTATATAGCCAAAATTTTGAGTGAGCACACAACCCATCACACATTGTGGGCACATCTACACAAAAAGAGGTTTTCTATGCTAGTTTGAACTCCTTATCACCCTATCTTGAGTGTTGTTCTTGTATTTAGTCTTTTGCTTGATTTTCCTGCATTTTTAGTAGATTAAAAAAATTGCACACAATTCTAGCATGCCTGGTGGGACCCATGTCATAGGTCCTTAACATTTTTTGTTGTTTTCATTTTGCATGTTTCATATTTTTCTACGCTACAGAGGTGAATCTACATGACGGGTGAATCCGTCCAACCATAGGGGTGAATCCGCCTATGAAGAGGCGATTGCGTACCCACCAATACTCTAAAAAGGAAATCCCAATCCATCATCTCATTGTTCTCAAAATCCTCTCCCAATCCATAATCCTAATCCTCCACTCTATGATCTTAGTCCACCATACATATCCTCCTATGTCACTCCATCTTCCACTCCATCATATCCTAATCCTCCCTCCAATCCATTATATATTTATCCCCCATCTAATCCTAATCCACCAATCCATAATCCTAGTCCTCCACCCATTCATAATCCTTCATCTATTCCCACCACTCCATATAAGCCTACAATACCCAAGTATCTCATTCCAGATTGCATCCAAGGACTCTTGAAAAATAAGACATCCCCAAATCTACATCTTGATGTCGTGGAGCCATCCCATCCCACTCCATCATGCATGGTCATTAGTGATGAGGCCCTTCTCGATCCCACACCTATCATTACTATTCCCACTCCTAACACCCTCCAAATTGTTGAAACCATCAAAACCATCAAATTCATTGAATCCCCATCTTCTACTCCTAGAACCGATGAACCCATCAAAGACATCCAAATCCAATCCACTTCTCTTACTCCTAGTATCACAAAAATCCACTCCCATGATCTTCATGAATTCTCCATCCTTCTATCCACCCCATTCGAGGAGTCCATCCAACATTCCTCTTTCACCACACCATCTAGATCCATTGAAACTTACCAAGAGCTTGTTCCAAAGCATACTAATGCATCCCCTTATCTAAATGAAGATCTTACCATCCCATATAGTCCACCTCAAGATCATATCCCCTCATCCACTCCATCCCATGATCCCCTTGTCACTCAAGATCTAATCACTCCATCTAATTATCCCTTATCACCCACTACCACAAATCCAAATCCTATCATACCACCTAATCCCTCTCTTGATCCCTTATCACTCCCTCCTCCCAATCAATATGCTACCATCCCAACATCTCCATTTTGTGATCCTTCATCGCTACCTAACCATACCATCCCAATGCCACTTTTATATCCCCTTAGTACTCTTACATTCGTCCATGGTTTTTTTCTTGTAGAAGAAGAACAAATCATATACACCACCCATTCTCTTGAACCTAATAATGGACTCGCATCATATTTCTAGAATAACAAGCATCCTACCATAAATAAAATGCTCAAGATTATGTACTATCAAGGAAAAGGTTTAGGCCTTCATGAGAAAGGTATTTTTGAGCCCATCCATGTCAAAGAAAATCCACGTGCACAAGCTCTTGGATATGTATCTCAAGACTCACAATCCAAAAATGTTGGTACAACCTTTGTACATCCTAAGCGAGCCTCTTCCAATAGAACAATAGCCTCTTCCCATCACTCCAACAAACCATTTGTCACCATCCCCCCTCCTTCATCATATCACTTCCAAATAACCATCCATCTTCCTCCTTCATCCTCCAAATCCATTTTGGGTCCTTATTTCCCTCCATACACCATAAAAAATCCTCCATGTACTAAGTTTATTTTGGGCCCTTATATCCCAAAATCACTTCCTCCATCTCATCCTATTCATCCTCTCATCCATCCATCACCTATCCCTAGCATACATCATAAAAATCCTAACTTCACAATCCCTGATCCAGATCAACAAAGGCACCCCTCCATGCATGCTATCTCACATCCTCCATCCATTCATCACCTCCAAAATCCTACCTCTATCACTTCATTCATGTTTCCTCCACATCATCCATCTCCTCATACCCATTCCATTACTATTAAAAGCACTTTGGATGCCAAAGTAAAAATGCATAAGTCTAAACATCAATGTGAATCTAAAGCTCCTCATGTCCCATTAAAAGGACATGTTGAAGAAAAAAAAAATCCAACCTAAAGGCCACAAAGGCCCACCAAAGAAAAAATAAAAAAATCTATGGATCCGAAAGAAAAAGGATGCAATGCCTTCAAATGAAACATCCATAACAACATCCAAAGTTGCTAATATAAAAACAAATAATTCACATCCTCTAGCTCCTAAATCTCTTTTGGGGCCTTATGTCCCAAAATTTACTATCCCAACTCCTCCACCATCCCAACATTCTCCATCCAGAACCTTCCTTTCATTCCACATCCCCCATCATATATGCCAATGTTGGTCCTGACAACATTCCCCCATCACACATCTACTCCGTCATTCCTTCCATACACTGTCCAACATCCTATCAATTATCCCACATATATTCCTTGTAAAATCCCTTTAATCAATTCTCTTGCATAATCCATTTGTCCTAATAAGGTTGTACCAACATCCAACATCCACTTCTAACATGGGCTCTTATTACCTCATATAGAATTTGATGCTAGAGTCCTTCATTCATCCCCTTATCACATATCTTCCAAATCCATTTATCCACATCCCTATTATCATCTGTCTCCATCCACACACTTTCCAAAAAGTCTAGAAAAGTAAAAAATAATATAAAAAAAAATAGTAAAGAGAAAAATCTGTCTAATGGTGAAAACTTGGCAAACAAGCGCTTTAGACAAGTACCATGATGAAAACCTAGTAAACAGGTGTCATGAGTAAATCCCTCATCCATTTTCTTTCCACACTTGGGGGAAACTTCATTCTATGCATCCATTTTCTTTATCCCCTCTATCCAACCTATCCTACCCATCCTACCCATTATATCCCCTTTACCTCAATCCATCCATCTTTCTTGTGATCTTGATAAAGCCAGGGGAACCTATATATACGTGCTTTGGACACACCTTGGCATACATTCCATTCATCCATATACTATCATATTCCTTTTCCACCCATCATGCTATCATCCATTTATCTTCCTTATCCATGCATATTATCCACATCCATCTCCCTTCCTTATCTATCCATCATCCCTCCATCCATCTCCTTTCCTTCTCTACCCATCCTCCTATCCTCTATCCTTTTGCCTCATCACACCTGACATATCTAGAGGGGGGCATATTTTTACTTTGTACCATAGTCCTTGGATACATCATTCATTGATCCTACCATCCCTTCCATACCATTATTACTATCTCCCCATCCATCCATCCAAACGATTCCTTCCATCTTCCTCTTCCTCATCCTTATCTTCCCTTCCATATCCCCATCCTTGTCTTCCCATCCATCCATCCAAAAAATTCCTTCCATCTTCCAAATCCTTATTTTTCCATTCATCTATCCCATAATCCCTTACATATTCCTTGTTGGACTTGCTGTTGCACCAAAAGATCAACTTGTCAATACCCGATACAAGCTTCGGTTAAGAACCACAGGAGGCGGTTAGACCATGTCACAAACCCAAGTGTTAGTGCTGCAAGGAAGACCAAGGTTCACACCTTGCAAAAATCCCCCCCAACACAAGCGTGGGGTTTGAAAGGTCTATGACCAACTCTAATACCAATTGTTGGACATGTCGTTGCACCAAAAGATCGACCTGCCAATACCCGATACAAACTTTGGTTAAGAACCACATGAGGTGGTTATAACATGTCACAAACCCAAGCACTAGTGCTGCAAGGAATACCAAGGGTCACACCTTGCAACATTCCTATCTATCCATCCAAAAATCCCTTTCATCACCCCCTCCTTATCTTCCTATCCATCCATCCTATCATCCTTTCATCTCCCCATCTTTATCTCCCTCATCCTTTCATCTCCCCATCCTTATCTCCCTATCCATTTATCTCTATCCTGATTCCATCTCATAATCCCTTTTCCTTGGTATCTACCTATAGGCTTCCCCCATGCGATCCAAGGCCATCCATCCCACTCCTATTTATTTCCCAAATCTTGCTAATTTAATATCGCTCTTCATTGCTCATCATTCGATCCCATCATCATCCCAATTCATCCTTTGATGATTTGGACAACTATCCCATTCCTAAGCTTCACACAATCATCCTCCTATCCACACAGTCTATCTTGTACCATCGTGTCGAATTCATCATTGTATCCACTTATCATGGTCATCTCATCATCCTTTATCCATTGTTTGTCATTGGTATTTTCTCAAACTATGTCGCCCTTGTACTTTTATGTAGGAAAGGCCATCATCAATGAGCCCTTGAGACTTTTATCCATCCATCTAAGTCTTCATTGTCCTCTTTCCGCTTTATCCATCATTGGTCATTAGTATTTTTATCGAACTATGAGGTCTTTATGCTTTAACGTAGGCAAGGCTAATCATGTGATTAGCCCCTGAGACCCTAGGTAGATGTCCTTAGGGTGTGTCTTGGTTTTGTGTTGTGTCATCAAGTGTGTCCCTATCCAGCTGGTTCCTAATAAAAAAATCCATTGGTATCATGAGGCTCCATCCATTTTTAGTATTCTGAGTCATGTTGATCAACTAATCTACCCCCCATATTTGGTTCTAATATGATGTATCCTTCCTTAAATTAGACTGCATCAATCCCATCCACCTATTAGTCCTATGGCAAAGGATATTTGAAATGTGTTGTGATCTTTGGGAACTTTTGCATTTTTTTTTTATCTTTTGAGCTTCCTATTATACCTCATCAACATCACCATGATCCATCATATCATGGTGCACGTTGACTGGTAAACATAGGGGCATATCTTCATTTTCTGCTTGATCATGTTATCTTGGATGTCTTGTGTAGTACCCACCAAGATCCTTGTGATCTTGTGTTATGCTAGGGCATCCTTTGTGTTTGTGGGTTTCCAACATTGGCCCTACCAAAGCCCTTGTGACTTTGGGATGTTGGACTAACCTTTTGTGTATTGTGTCAGTCCTATGCATGTGATACAAAGTCACCTTGGTTCATCATACACTAGTGCATAATATATCATTCTATATCAAATTAAGTGCTCACTACATGATAGTTTTTATACGGTGCTCCTAATCCATCTTCCCATCCACTTCATCCTTCATCACTTTCCCCCATCTATCTATCCTATCTATTTTCATTAGTCCACTTCCTCAATCTTCATGATTTCATCATCTCTTCAATATTCTAAGGATAATATAGATTTGTTATTCTAAGAATATTATCATCAATCCTCATCGTATCATCATCTCTTCAATCTCTTAGGATAATATATATTTGTTATTCTAAGCATATTTTCTTCCATCATCTTAATTCAATTCAACAATCTCCAATCTCAATCCAATTGTACTCCATTCAATCTAGCACAAATCATATAATCACATCCTTGGTCTTGTTCCTGGCCTTGCTGCAATCCTTGATCCAATCATCATCATTGGGATGTATCCTTCCCTATCCCTGTGTTGTGTTGGGATATATCGTTCCCTCATCGAAAAAACTCCAATCATCATCATCATTGAATCATAATCATCATTGGGATGTATCCTTCTCTATTCTTGTGTTGTTTTGGATATATCATTCCCTCATCAAAAACACTCACATCATCATCATCATCATCGAGATGTATCCTTCCCTATCCTTGTGTTGTTCTAGGATATATCATTCCCTCATCAACAACACTCCAATCATAATCATCATCATCAAGATGTATCCTTCCTTATCCTTGTGTTGTTCTAGGAAATATTTTTCCCTCATCAACAACACTCCTATCATCATCATCATCAGGATGTATCCTTCTCTATCCTTGTGTTGTTCGGGATATATCATTCCCTCATAAAAAAAAATCACATCATCATCATCATCAGTGGGATGTATCCTTTCCTATCCTTAAGTTTTTTTGGGATATATCATTCCCTCATCAAATA
Organism: Sequoia sempervirens; assembly: GCA_007258455.2. Lineage (NCBI taxonomy): Eukaryota > Viridiplantae > Streptophyta > Pinopsida > Cupressales > Cupressaceae > Sequoia > Sequoia sempervirens. Next base: position 60,402,929 of record VDFB02179234.1, read on the forward strand.
CACTCCATCCATCATCAATCAATCTTGGCTTGTAGCTTTGTTGGGACAACATCACATTTTTCCTTGAACCCATTTGTGCTTGCTTTCTTATCATCTTCTCCTTCCATTATCTCTTTTCATCCTATCTTGCATTCTATCCATCATTTTGCATCATCTTCCCCATCTGTCCTTTCATCATCTCATCCATTTCGAGAGAACACCCATGTTCTCTTGAACCTGCATGTCCTCTCAAGACTTGGGCATCCTCAATCCATAACCCTCATCTTCAATCCCATCATCTTTCCTCCTAGTCACTCATTTTGATTGACTGGGACATCTTCCCTAATATAACCATCTTCTTCTTGGTGTTATGTTTTAATCTTCTTTGAAATGTTGCTACTTCGTAGCATCATCTCAAAGAGGGGCAAAATGTAGACACCTAAATATCCTCTTATCTATATTAATTAAATAATAATTTTATTATTTAATGAATACCCTTAAAGTCCTCTAAATCCCAAAGGTATTTAATTAAATAATTAAATACTTTACCCCTTATCCTTTTCCTCCAAAAAATTTAAATAAATAATCTATTTATTTAATGCCCTCATGTCACATCCTCCATAATATGCAAGTGGCTCCTAATCCTTATTACCCACCTAACCTTCCTCTAATTTTCCATCAATTAGCCTAATCAAATCCTTAGTCAACTCTTCTCATCTCCCAAGGAAATTTAATTCCTTTTTAATCCACCGACATCCCCAAATGGAATTTTAAATTCCATTTTATCTTCCCTAGGATTTTGGAGGAATATTAAATTCCTCTCTCATCCCCCAAGGAATGTTAAAATTCCTTTTCTCATCCCCATGAGGATTTTAGTGGAATTTAATATTCCATTTTTCCCTAGAATTAATCTCAGCCCTTGATCCCAAACTTACAATCTTAGCCCTCCATCCAAAAATCCACTAATCTATTTATCCCAATACTTAGCCATTTTTCACCTCTCTGTCCTATTTTTCACTGGAGCGCCATTATATAGCTAAAATTTTGAGTGAGCACACAACCCATCACACATCATGGGAACATCTACAAAAAAAGAGGTTTTCTATGCTAGTTTGAACTCCTTATCACCCTATCTTGAGTGTTATTCTTGTTTTTAGTATTTTGCTTGATTTTCTAGAATTTTTAGTAGATTAAAAACACTGCACACTTTTTCATTGTATATTTTTTGGGAAATTGAGGAGGAGAAAAGTCTCTTCTTGTGAAATTTTAATTTATTGATTGGGAGAGCATTTGCAAGGGGAATTCAATGGGATTGCATTCATTGGGATATGAATTCGAAAGGGAGTGTGTGTAAGAGTTATCGTGTGCACTTGTTGGGTGTGCTTGAGGTATTCTCCATTTCAAAAATTTCCATAATTTTGAGGTAATTTATTAAATTATTTTCCTTTACTCATTTTATTTCATTTTGAAAGGTTGGAATAGGATTAGGGGTGTGTTGAAACCTCCCAATTCCTTTTTGATAGCACCTTGTTTGAGCACCGAACAATTTGCAAGGGCAAGTAACATAAAACAATGATAAATGCCCAAGAAGTTGAGGATGCTAGGATGGTTCAATCAATGTTTCAACCCATATTTTAGGGTGACGACAATAAACAAGGTTAAATAACTTAACTCTTTTGAAATAGATTGAAATTTAAAAGGAAACCAATAGTAATGAAAAGTAAGCAAATTTGAAACAAAAGCCAATTTTTAAATCATGGAGTCAGGAATATGCAAGCATCATTTCTTATTCATATGTCAAGAAAAAAAATATCAACACCATACATTGAAAAGTAAGAGAAAACACCATACACCAATTTACTTGATAGGTCAAAATTGTTTGGGTCTCAAAGTTTTGTAAACTTAGTACCAATCACTGATTCCCAAACAAGATGGCAGCTATCAAATGACTATTGCAAATGCTGGAAGGAAACAAGAAAATTATGAACAACCAAGGAAATCACATGCAGTAAGATGCTCCAATCAAATTGAACCCTTATGTGTAGTTCGTTCCTTCCACGTTGCCTAAGAATCATTGACCAAACACAGATCACCCAACAAACAAAGCATGGTTTCCTCTGTTTCCTCCAACCGATACGACTCCTGTACATAGAGTGTTTTTCTTCTAACAAACCATTGGCCTCTAGCAAAAAAAAAATCAAACTCTCTTGGTTTTAGTCTTTCCTCCCATAATTGTCCTTTTTTCTTTAGGCAGTCACTTCCACCCAAAACATGGGGTGATCCTTGTAGCTGTCTTTTTCATTCCATCCAAAAATAAAGAAAGAACAATGGAAATTAAGGGAGTAGTTTGCTTCCCCTCCAATGCTATGACTTGTCAATGAGAGGAAAGGAAACTGACACAAAACAAAAATCAAACAATAGAAAACCAAAATTCCAAATCAGAAAAAATGATGCCCCTGCATCAAGCTCCTGGGGGGAGTTGTTTGTGAGTGTAGCTCACAAAGGGAGTTGGGTAGTAGGACTACCCTTCCAAGTTCTCAACACTTAAAGTGTATCCTCGTATGCTTATAAACAACCCACAACCATAATTTCTTTCGCTTCTTCTAGAATTTGACCTAAATAGTTCCTCCATTAATTGAACTTCTCTTCCCAAAGGCCCCCTTCATTCGCTTTCCACTAGGTAACTTCATCTATTTTCAAACTATCGGTAGAATGAACTCCTCTTGGTTGATTGCTCCATTGTTCAAATTGTTGTTTCCACATCCCATCTCATCATTGTCAAGATATTTCATCCACACTCCAGGCAACCTCTCTTTGTTGCACCTTTCCCATTCATTTTTCATTTCTCTTTCCATAGAAATCATTACTTCTTCAATAAAATCATCATCAACTATATTCAAGGGGTTTGAAAACTGAGATGTTACCTCACCATTGGTGTATACGCTATTCATTACACCTCCTGTTAGTACAATCCATTCTTGCTCAACTTCCTCAATTTGAAGAACCAAGTCATCTCCCTCATTCTCTTTCTCTATCTCCACACTCTACAAACTCTCCTATATCTTTGCATCCTTGGGAATACTAATAGCTGCCCCAACTTCACAATCATCTGTGTCAACACATGTTGTTGGTTGTCCTACCTACAAATCAACATTATTTGCACCCATGCAACCTTAAGGAAAATGAAGGTTTACCTCCTTGGTTACCACTGCAGCTTCCTTTGACTCCCTTCTGCTTATAAATTATATTCTTCTTATCAACATCACTTTACTACTGCTGCTATGGGTATCCTCTTTTAGTTCTGGTAAAGGAAACAACATATGTTGGAGACCATCCTTCTCAAAAGTATAGGTGTTATGTATCCCATCATGTATGACATTTCGGTCAAACTTCCAAGGCCTACCAAGCAATACATGGCACACATCCATGGGCATGATGTTATAGATCACACTATCCTTATAACTGCCAATTTGAAACTCCACTAATGCCAATTCATATACTAATAATTGATGCCCTTTCTGAAGCCAAAAAAATTTATAAGGAGTAGGGTGTTTAATCCTCATAAGACCTAGCATATTGACCATTTCTACTACCACTGTCAATAATCAATTTGCAAAACTTACCTTTTTCCTTGCACTTCGTTTTGAATAGAGCCTTCCTTTGTAAATGTTCATTAATTTCCTTTGGCGGTTTCAACAACACTCTTTTGAACAACAAAGATTCTTTTGAATCAGGTTCTTCCTTTCTTGGAGAAAATGATCTGACACTCTCTTAATCTTCTTACACCACCCGATTCCTCCTTTTAGGCCTTGTGTAACCTCCTTGGGAAGATTCTAGACACTCCCAACTATTGTGACTCGCATATTGATTACACTTAAAACATTTACCTACAAAACCTTTGCCTCTTCCTTGATAACCATCACTTCTAACAGATCTTTCTCCTCTATCTTGATAACCTCCTTTTTCTGACTTAAATTTCCCTCTAGAGCTACTTGTATCTCCATCTTGATGGTGCTACTGTCCTTTTTTTTGAATAGCCTCATCCTTTTTTCTAAATAGCCTCATCCTATACCTCTTTTTTGCTGATTTTGCTTCTTCATCAGCTTCTCCTCTACCTTAATGGAAAACTGATATGCTTCCTCCAAAGTTCTTGGTGACACTAAACTCAACTCATCCTGTAGATTGTATCTCAACCCATTCAGATACCTTGCCACCTTTTCCAAATCCTCTTCATTATGGCCTAACTGAATCACCAACTTATAAAATTCTTTTGTGTATTCTTTGACTGTCTTCAATTTGGAAGCCATTTGATCCCAAGAAGAGATCTTCTCCTTGTTTTTCTAGCATCTTTCATCCTGCACATAGTCCCACCACATTTCCGCATAGCCTTTTAATCGTGTACATGAAAATTTCACTTTTCTTTCCTCTATAACTCCATATTCAAAGTACTTATCTAAATCATTAATCCAATTGATAAGATCTTCTCTATTAAGGATTCTCGAGTACCTAAGAACTTCAATTCTTGGCTTGGATCCCACATTCATCACAACTTTGATCAATGATTCTTCTACTCCTTCGAGTTCTTCTTGATCTTCCTCATCATCTACTTGTGGTTTCTCTTCCTCTTCAACATCACTAGCATCATCCACTAGTGTTCCTCTTCGTTGTGTCCTCTCCATGAAATCCATTCATGCAACCAAGTTCTGCAACAATTCAAATACTCCATCATCATATCCTCTTCTGCCTCTTCCTCGAGCATCTCTTCCTCTCAATTCTCTTGGTGGAATTCTTCCTACTCCTCAACAGCCCCAAATCTTCGGGCTCTGATACCAAAAAGATAGCAGCTTGTTTGAGCACCAAACAATCTACAAGGGAAAGTAATAGAAAACAACAAAAAATTCCCAAGAAGTTGAGGAGGCTAGGATGGTTCAATCAATGTTTCAACCCATATTCCAGGGCGACTACAATCATCAAGGTTAAAGAACTCAACTCTTTTGAAATATACCGACATTTAAAAGGAAACCAACATTAATGAAAAGTAAGAAAGTTTCAAACCACTTCCCCAATCAAATAAAAATTGATTCTTAAATCATGGAGCCAAGAATATGCAAGCATCATTTCTTATTCATAGGTTAGGAAACAAAATATCAACACCATACATTGCAAAACAAGAGAAAACACCATCCACCAATTTACTTGACAAGCTAGAATTATTTGGGTCTCAAAGTTTTGTAAACTTAGTACCAATCACTGATTCCCAAACAAGCTAGCAACTATCAAATGACTGTTGCAAACGTTGGAAGGAAATAGGAAAATTACCAACCACCAAGGAGATTGCTTGCAAGAAGATACACTAATCAAATTGAACCCTTATGCGTAGTTCATTCCTTCCATGTTGTCTAAGAATCATTGACCAAACAAAAATCACCCAACAAAGAAAGAACAGTTTCCTCTATTCCCTCCAACTGATCTAACTCATATACATAGAGTGTTTTACTTCTAACAAAGCATCGGCCTCTGGAAAAACAAAAATCAAACTCTCTTGGTTCAAGTCTTTCCTCCCATAACTATCATTTTTTCTTCAGGTGGTCACTTCCACCCAGAACATGGGGTGATCCTTGTAACTTGATGGCACCTTCAAAAATTTTAAATTTTGAAAGCCCATGTTGAAAAATTTTCCTTTGCACACTTCGAAGTGCACCTGCAAAATTTGCCCAAGTGAGCTACTTTGGAGGGTCACAATTCAGAGCCAGTTGATTGTCATCTTGAAAGGATTGTTGCTCTCCATTCTCCCCACATTAATGTACTCCCTAGTTCAATTTCAAAGCCCCATGGTCAGATTTGTTATTTTTACTAGGCTAAAAGCAAATGCAATTTGCTCTATTTTGCACCTACATTTTCATAATGTTTCAAGGTCAAGTTTGACCTTTAATATCTTGTGATGAATGATGATTCATGGAAATCCCTCTTGTACACATACTTAGTGTACCTAGATGAGATTAAATTTCCAGTGGTAGCCCCCCAAAAGTTGTTTTGATATTTTTTCAAAGTGGTGACTTTGAGAGCCCTGATTTGTTTATGACAGGTGAAATTGCAGAAAAACCCAGTAAGCTACTTTGGTATTTAATATCTTTTACCTCAGGAAGAATTTTTCCATTTCGTTTGTTGTAATGAATTCCTGGGTCAAATGGTAACATTCCTACTCAGTTCTAGGCTCCTAGGATAAGTTCTGATTGGTTAACTAATCATTTTCTAACTACAACATGGCCAAATATGGTGTTCTGAAAAGTTTCAAATTTTGAAAATATAAGGATAACCCATTTCATTTTTTGGTCCAAAAAATCTACAGCTCCACTTTCATAAAAAATAGAGGTCATATGATGCTTTATTTTTAATGCATTTCAGGTGTGGCAAACACTTTTTGGGGGCAGTTTACAAAGGAGGTACCTAATTTTTGATAGCTGGGAAAAGTTTGAGAAAATGGGTTTTCTCTAAAAAATTGATTATAGCCACATGCAAAAAATATCAGCTCCAGGTGTACCGGATTGCCTGCAGTAAATTTTCTCCAAATGGGCCGCAGGCGTAATTTGAAGTCACAAATTTTCATAATGTTTCAAATGTTCATATTTAAACTATTTTGAATATTTTAAATATTGTGCAAATGTGAAAGATGCATTTAGGGAAAACATAAATGTATTTCAAATGTTTTGGAGGACAAGCAAGTTTAATTCTTGTTTTTGATTGGTCCAAAGGTGGCTTTCACGACTTTCACAGTTGCACGAAAAAACTCATCACCCATCACCAATTTGAAGTTCAAATGAAGCAAAAAATCAGAGATGCAACAAAAACAAATTAGCGATGAGCGATGGCTGTGTGTGTCCATCACCCATCGCTAATGGATGCCACTATTTCAACTTTTAATCAACGATGGAGCAAGTTTTCATCGCCCATTGCTGATTTCATATTATTTTCTATCCTCCATCAGAGATGTGCAATGGTTGCACTCTCTTTATCGTGCATCGCTATTTGATGTTTACTTTTCCATATGAATTCGCGATGTGCGATGATGGTAGTTTGGTAAAGTTTTCGTAAGGCGATGGTGGGCCCTAAGATTAATCTTGGCATTTTTTCATGAGTTCTTTTCGACATCGAAGAATTATGGGAGATTGCACAAGAATAAATATTATTTATGGCTCGATAAATAAATCAAAACCTTTGCAAATAAAACAAAGAACTTTGGTTGCTTGGTATTAAAATATAAAAACGGTGAAATGTGTTTTATTTCGCCCATCGCTGTTTTTTCTCCATTTTTCACATTTTATCAATGATGTGTGATATTCACTAGGAAAATAAATGGCAAATGTACAAGTAAAATTCCTTCACGGTAAAAGAATTTTCAACTGCGAATGAGTGGAATTTTCTACAGGAGAATGAGGATAAATGAAAAAGATTTTCATAGTATAAACAAGATATTTTCAACAGAATGTGCATGGGAAATATTTTATTGCCCGATTAAATATTTTAAATATCTTCCCAAGTAAAAACAGAGGCATGAAATTGCAGTTAAAGGTAAAAGGTAATTACACAAGGGATATTTTTCATTTTTAGAGTGAAGAGTGAAAATATTTCACTTTATTCTTTCATAAACAAATATTTTCTACAACAAATAGAAGCGGAATGATGTGTCTTCCAAAGAGGAATATTTTTCTGTTACAGGGCAGTGGAGTGAGGAGCAAGAAAACAAAGAGCAGGTTGAAGATTCTTTAGCAAGTAAAGGCAGTTGAAGATCAATGAACCTAAATGTGCCAAGTGTCTTCTTCAGATGAGCATTTAGGTTTTTTGTTTTTTCTTAAGTATTGTCTTTCTACCTCATTCTAAAAAGGGGTTTTGTTTTTTTTAACACAGAGAACACTGTATTGTGAATACAAATCATTTTAGAGTTAAGTTTTAGGGTATGAGTCTATCAATATTTATGTAATTTTGATTACAATACTAACAAAATAATGCTAAATGTTTCAAGTTTAAGACTATTTTACTCTCCTATGTACTTCTTTTATAGATTATGAATGATACAATCAAGGTTGTCTTATTTGTCTCTATAAATTTCAAATAAATGTGTGGCTATATTCTTGTTTATTAATTCAAAGAATTAATGTAGGTACTTGAATATGGTTGTAAGTTTGTATTGAACTAAGTGCTAGGATGCTAGTAAGAAGTAAAGGTTAAGACACAATGTTGAAATGTTGTAATGCAACATTTCAGGGCTTCATATACTGTTAGATAAAAATTGTTATCTGATTATGTATGTGTTTGAGTTACTTTTGTTCCAAGGATAAGGCACTAATCTAAGTGTGCTATTTATGTTACATGTGTTAGTTAATACAACAATTGATAATCTTTTAAATCAAATATCAATCTCAGTTCATTTGTGTGTTGAGCTCATTTTATTACATCTCTCATGTTTAAATTAGGCGTTACTATAGAGGTCAGCCAAGCCTTTATAGTATTGTGTCTATTAATTATCTAAAGGAGAAACATCTATTTATAGTGTATTTGATACTTTGGCACACAAGTATCTATAAATATACTGATTGGGATTACCCTCCCAAGTTTAACAGAGCCTAAAGTGTAGGGGAGAAAGGGGTATTTTATTCACTCTCCCATTCGTTGGCCATATCAACCCGTTGAGTTTGAATATGAGAGAGTGGCTACTCTTTAGGACTCATTGCATCTGTTGATTTGGGAACTAACAGATTGGCGACTCTGCTGGGGAGAATTCCAGAAATATTTGGTTTCAAACCATTCAGTCAAAGTGTCATTGAATTTTCAAAAATGATCCAAGGACCTTCATACTTGAAAGAGATTGTTGCAATATTTCTGATGTATTCTTGAAGTCTGGTGCTCTGCTGGTGGAGAGAACTCAGAAACACAAAGATCTTGGAAGAAGCTTTCGGCTGCTTGAAGATATTTTCCTCTTTCAAGGAGGTGGTGACTCTACATAAGTTTGTACATCATTAGAAGAGTTGGTTGCAACAGTTCTCAGGTATTTTTCTATTGTAATATCTTTGTATGAAGGTTTTCAACAAAAAGTTCTAGCTAATACCTTCCCTTATTAAGTATTTCAAGATACTAGTAGAAAGGGAAATGAGAAAGTAAGATATTTTGAAAAAGGATATTGAGAAGAAATTAGTTGTAGAGTAAATTTTATTTTCAAAAATGTATTGTTGTCCTAGTTCTCCCTCTACAAGTTGTAATATCATGCCTAGAACACAACCATGTCCTCAAAGGAAAGTGTTCACTAGTGAAAGATATGACCCTATGGATTTTAGTAAAATCCAAGGTTATCCACATTCTATCTCAAGAAGAATTAATGAATATTTGCCTAAGTTTAGAGGAGGTTTTGAAGAATCAACATCACAACATGTACAAGGTTTTCTTGATGTAATGGCAGATTGTCAAATAGTAGAGGACTTGATGCTGTGATAAAGTTTTTTGTAAGAACTTTAGAAGATACTACTGAATACTAGTTTTTTGGTTTATCAATGAATTCTATATGTTCATGGCAAGAGCTTGAGAAATTGTTCTTGGATGAGTTTGGTGAAGTGAATGATAAATTCTTGTCTGAAGAAAGAAATCTGCATATGCAAAAAGAATATGAAGGGAAAACTAAAAATGAGGTTGAACTTATGTCACCTATTGATGCATTATATGATGTAAAAATATTTGAGGGTGAATCCTCTTATGATTTTCATGATAGATTCATGAAGATTTTGTTTGCTATACCAGCATTAAATAGACCTGATGAATCAGTGTGTATTGATGTTTTTTGTGAAAGGCTTGAGCTAGGACTGAGTACCATGCCAGCTCATTTGAAGCCTCCTAATCTTAAATGCATATATAGTTGGCTTTCAGTAATTGAGGAAATGATAGATAAATATGGAAGTAATCTCCTAACTCAATTATGTGATGGTATTTTTCAAGACTTAGTCCAATAAATGCAGATGGTATAGTAGAAGACAAGAATGATGCATCATTAGGTGATGAGGAAGTTGTTTTTGAAAAACCTACAAAAGAAATGTACCTAGATGAAGATTGCAACCATGATGGTCATGAAGAGATAAATGAAATATCTGAAGTTTCTTCTATTTTCTTTGAAAATATAGAAATAGAGAGAAGAATTTTTGTAGAAAATGAAGGATGCAATGATGCAAATGATATTGAGAGTGTTTTCTCCTCTATGGACTTTGAATATATAGTTGAAGATCATGTTGATTCTAAAGTTTCATGTCTTCATGATGAGAACAATGGTGTTGTAAATGAAAGTTTACAACTAGCTGAAAATCATTCTTGTATGGGTGATCACAATGATTTCAATTCTATTTGCAGCCCTAGTGATTGTGATTTCTCTCATGAGGAAAAGGTAGAATTAATCTCTTCAAGTGGAAAGTGTTCCAACAAGGAAAATGATGCTAACATTTCTGAAAGCCCACAAGAAAAAGATGATGGATATGAATGAAATATTTTTTTTGAAGAAGACATGTGTGATCAACAATGTAATGGTACAATTGGTCACGCCAATTCTACAAGTATGTGTAGCATTGATGAAAGATTTCATGATGATGATACAAAGGAGCCTGCGGATTTGAAGAGTAATTTTGAGAATGTCAGTATATCAGTTGCAAATGATAAGGTATAGAATGAATTTTAGTTAGCAAGATCATGCACAAGTAGTTGCAAGGAAGAAACCATTGATGGTTTTTAGTTTGACAATGAAGAAGGTAGCCTTGCTAATTGTAGAAGCAGTATCAACAAAGAAGGAGATATGTATGCAAGCGATTCATTGAATGGATCAAATCAAGTGGGTAGTTATGAGGAGCATGCATATGTTGACAATGATAAACAAGGAACTCCTCTTTTGTTTGATTCTTTACCTTCTTCTGTTCATGTTGTTTCCTTTGAAGTTATCCACGAATGTTTGCATGAGATCAACATTGAAGAAGTTGTACATGATAGTGGAAATGTAGTGACAAATATTGGTACAACTAATGAACCTCTTTATGATGAGTTTGCACTTGAAGAATGTGATTGTGTCAATCACATGGATGCATATGCAAACCTCTTTTTTGGATCTGCAACTCATAGTTTTCCTCTTGAGCAGTATGTTTCAGATTGTCATGTTGATGCAGCAAGAGGTGATATTGAATATGATACTTCTTGCAACAATGAATGTGTTTTAAACAGTCATTATCAGGAGTTTGTTGCAGAAGTAAACTTTGAGTCATCTAAGTCTACTCTTGAAACTTCTTTTTGTGATAATATAGCAAGTGCTGGCAATCTTGTCTATGAGCTTGAAGTAGGAAACACTGTTTGGGATGCTGACATTTCTTCAGAATACTATTATTTGAATGTGGATGAAGGTATTATGAGTTGTGGTGAATCTTTTTTTCAGGACATTGAGACATATGGTAATTTGATTAAGCTATGTTGTTGGGATGATGATACACTTGACCGTGATGCAATCCAGTTGAAAGAGTTACAAATGTGTGAGTATCCTTTTCTTAAAATACAGGAAGATTGCACACTATTTCTGAAGGATGATCTCTTTTATTGCCACAACCATTATGAGGAAGTATATAAATGTGATAAGATTGTGTTTTCATACAGTCTTGATCTTTATCCTCATGTTCTATCATTTTCCACAAGGTCAGAAAATGCAATAAGTGGAAGTGGTACGACCTATGCCATTTGGTTGCCATGTGATAGTAAAGCTAAATTAAAAGGCAGTATGACACTTATCTTTTTAAGAATAAAGTCACTCATATTTATGTGGTATGATAGAGGCAAATATCAATTAAAGGGGATCAACCTTTTTAATAGATTAGTATTTGACAGAGGTAAGAACTGGTGATAGGCTGTTGTTAGGTCCCATTACTTTAGAATATAAAATTCAGTTTGTCGACCGGGTAGTGTTCAAGGCAATTTGCAATAGAAAAATTCTGAAGTATCTCCCTTAGGTTTTCTAACTTTTAAGAACAACTTAATATTAATTCTAACTTCAAGCCATCTAACTATAAAACTGTAAAGCAATTTATCCTAAGAAAACAAGAAATGTTTAAACTGAAAAACATAATAAAACTAATTTAGAAAGCATGATAACTGAATTAAAAAAGTATAGAAACAATTAAACTAAGAAGCTAATAAACTATAAAAATAGAAAAACTTATAACAATCGATAAAACATCTTCTTTAACAGTAAAGATTCTAATAGTTAATAACATAAACTACGGAAGTAAAAGACAATGAATACTTCAAAACTTAAATTTCATAACAGTAAATTCAATAATTCTCTATAGAACAACAATATAATAAAAGAAAACACTTATATAATTAAGTTATCTCCCTTCGAGTGGCCAGCTCGTGGGTTATCACATTCGTTCTTAGCTCACATTCACAGTTATTTCAGAAATGCTTCTATCAACCATAATTATCATCCATAATTCGTAACTCAGAAATTTTAGATAACAATCTCTTTATTCATAAACTTTGAAAAACATTTTGATAGTATAACATTACTTTTTCACTGTATGTTTTACTTCTGAAGATCATGTCTTTTATAGAAAAACTCTAACTACATCCTATATTTTAGATGGTATGGATAACGATTGAAAATATCTAAAACAGATCTACGAATAACTCGTATGTCTTTAAAACCCATTGCAACAATATTTAAGAGGCTTAAGTCGAGCCATAAAGTTTTTGACTCAAAAGATAACATAAATAAAAACTTTAAAGAATAACTATATCTTCGGTCCATCACCCTAAAGTTTCAAAGCATATTTCCAGCGTACATCTTCAACCTGTTCTAGAGCACGTGCTGGTTAAATTCTTCTAATTTGTAACTTGATGACCAATTATTATCTACAAAACACTTAAAATAACCCATTAAATTTGTATTGGCAAAATACTTCAAGAAATAAAAAAAATAAAGTTTATACAAATTCTCACTAAAAATTAAGCAATTATTTCTCCTAAAATTTAATTAATTGGTAGAGGATAGGAATTTGCATATATGAAATAGGTCTTTATGGTATTATCATGATGAGGTTATTTTTACCTCATCATTTCCTCCCCTTCCTAATTCTTGGTAGGTCCTCCTGTCCCATGATTATAACTCTTCCCTCTGTTCCATTCTTCATATTTTGCACTAATATCATACAGATCTCTTGTTGTTACATCAAAGTTTACAGGGGTATGGTGGAAGCCTCTATGAAAAGCAACTCCCTCTTTCCATTCATTGAAGATTCTATCATCTTGATCTATATTAACATGGAAAGCAGGGGTTGGATAGAGAAATAAAGGAGGTCTATACCTCATTCCTATCCACTTTGTTCTGAGATCTTCCAAAATTTTGGCCAAGGCATCTGCTCTTTTGAAGGACCATCTGATGCTAAGAGGAGAGATCACCTCTCTTTTCTTTAGACATATAGGTAATGGAGTGTATCTCTCTTCACACGCATTATAGGCCCTACCAACCAATTTATGCCCTTGATCTATGAAATGATTATAACAGATTCAAAGGCTATCATCATACCTTCCCTTCATTTTCTCGTCCAATAGAAGAGCTACGAATGTCTTCTTGAAAGTTACTGGTCTACTATTTGGAGATCTCATTTGAAGTCCTATACTTTTCTTTGCTTGGGCATATTCCTTGTTACGTTCTTGCCAATGGATTTGATTATGCATAGTAGACAGTAGATATCTTAATTGCACCTCTCCCACAAAAAGATTAACAAAGAAATCAGTATGCTTTTCTAATAGAAGATCATGAGTAAAGAATTCACAGAGCATATCTTGCTCTTTAGGCTTTGAGTCTACAAACATCTTAGCAAATTCTTTATCATTAGGTTCATGAGGCTGGTCATTGTAAATTTTGAGCAATTTCCATCTAAAAAATTGTTCATTCAAAAACATTGAGTACAATCTTAATGGTATTCTACAAGATAAAATAAATTCAGCTATCTGACATGCATCTTGTTTCCCCCTATAGGCTTTATGAAATTCTTCTCTTAATAACACCATTTCCATTTTTAATCTGTTATTTTCAATTTTTGCATTCCTTAGGAAATAGCACCATTCCATCCATTTCATTAATAATGGAGGAATATGAATTTGGAACCATTCAGTTACCGTTGGTTCGGTTTGAACTTCTTTGGATTTCGTCATTGGTTTACTTGTGCTTTCCTGCAAATCTTGCTCTAATTCCATAATTCTACTAAGAGAAGCATTTAATTCTTCTTTCTATCTTTTCTTTTCTTCCTCAAAGGCTGAAAACAGAAGCATAAAATTTCCTTTTAAATCTTGAATTTTTTTATTTAAACCATCTTTGTGTACCTTGTTTTCCCGATTACAATTCTGAATTTGTATTTGCAACTCACTAATAGATGTATCTTTTCTCTATATTTCCAATTTTAAATCCCGAATTTCTCGATCCCTTTTGCTTATTACAGTCTTGTATACCATTATTTCCTCTTGTTGTAATTCCATATCTTCCTTATTTTTATGCAATTGACTTCTTAGCTCTTCTATTTCTAATTTCAACTTTTCCAATTCTACATTAATATTTTCAGTTTCAACTATTTCAACAACTTTATTGATAACTGGAGACAAATTTCCTAACATACTATCATCAACCTCCATAGGGAGTGGAGATTGCCCCCTTTTTGTTTCCTATTTTTCTTGATCTAGGGCTTCTTCAAACACTAAATGAAAATATACTTCTTCAACATAAATTTCTTTTTCTGAGGATTGGTGAATCGGCTCCTCAGTTTCCAAGGGTTTCTTTTTCTTTTTGAATTTTGACCTATTCCCTCTACTCTACACTGGGGTTCCTGTAGATTCAGAGGATAATATTTTGCTCCGCCTTAAAGGAGGAGTATCCTGATAAGTTAAAATTTTTGGAGCATTTTGAAGAATGGTCCTTTGTTTCCTCTTCTTAACATGATTAGTATCCACATTTGGATTTATTATCTCCACATCTTTTGATTGGCCTGGAGTTTCAAACTCCTCATTTTAAATTATGGCACTTCCTCACCAAGAATGGTGGGAATTTGGGTTTTAGGAGCCTTAGGGTCTTCAGGGGAAGTTGCTCTGAAAGGTGAAGCAACTTGTTTTGAAGATTCTCCTAGTTCTAAAATTCTTCTTGATGTAAGCTTGTCAAACTTCCCCAAAAATTTTTCCCATTTGCTTCTAGGTTTATAATGGAAATGATATTTACAAATTAATTGAATTAACCCATGATGCTTTAATGGCCCTGAACCAGTTTTATATCTTTCTATTGAAGAATTAACATAATCATTCAAGAAATGAGGAAAATTAACCCTAAGAGCAGGGTTTTCCTTCCCATGCCGCAAATGTATTAACATGCGGAATGCAGGTCCTACCACAGTAGTAATTTGACCTTCACAAGTAAAATAATTAATAATCCATGCAATTGTAGTACCCCAGGGTTCTAATATAGAAGCTTGTTGAAACCCCTTATTTTGTCCCCTAGTATTGATAACTATCATGGGCTGGGGTCCCCTTGTCTAAGAAACAATTCTAATAATTTCTGATATGTTATTTGTGTTGTTTCTAATATTTTAATGCCAAATTTTTCTAACCCTGAAAGAGAAGAGATAATTTTTGAACTCACCTTGAAACGCTTCCCATCCAGTGTCACTTGACCATTAGAGTAATTTTCTGCAAATGCGTTTACCATCTTTTCATTATACCCTTCAAAATTTCTGACAAAATCCACCCAACCCACTTCCTCAAACAACCGAGAAATATTACTTAACCCCAACAATTTTTCTATAGAAGTCGGCTCAAATTTCTTCTTTGTACCCCCTGTTTTTGTCTTGTCTCTACCACCTTGCTGAAAATTTCAATAATGCTAGAAACTTGTGCACTAATACTTTTGAAAATATGATCAAATTGTAATTATTTACTCTACTCTTGCTTGGAGCTTACTGTATATGAAAGTGTATGAATGAGGAAAACAAATAAATAATGTATCTACACTTCTAAATAAGACATATTAGCAAAGATTCCAAAGAATTTAAACTAATTTAAATGCAGGAACCTTTGAAGCTGTCCTATTGCTCTCTAACTCTAAAGATTTCTTTAATCAACTTGCTCTCAGATTTTAGAAGCTAATTGATTGCTAAAATGACACTTAGAGAATGAGAATTGAGCTAATTCTATTTCTATATGATTAATAATGCAAATCTACTGTAATGGCAGCCATGATTGTAAACTATGAAATACTGAAGAAAGTTTGATGGATGCTTGATGGATTGATCCTAAAGTTGGATTGCTTGAATGCTTGATCACCTGGAATACTTGCGGAGTAAGTTTACACAAATTCGGATCTCTTTCCTATAGC
This sequence comes from Sequoia sempervirens, assembly GCA_007258455.2. Lineage (NCBI taxonomy): Eukaryota > Viridiplantae > Streptophyta > Pinopsida > Cupressales > Cupressaceae > Sequoia > Sequoia sempervirens. The sequence continues at coordinate 60,419,331 of VDFB02179234.1, forward strand.
CAAAAACCTGTATTTATAGATTTCATGGCACACATTTGTGAAGGGGCACAGGATAAAAGGCTGGGATTTCCTCTGAGGAATTGTGTGGTGAGAGATGAAGATTATTGATATTTCCATGGAGATTGTCCCTCCCCATAAAAACATCAAGCCAGAGGATAGGGGAAGGAGAGAAGAAAAAGGCTTCCCTGTGACAGCCTTTCACAGCCGTTCCCATGAATGCATGGGAGTTGGTTGTTGAAATATTTAATAAAACTGAATAGTTCAATTTTATTGTTAAGATTTGATGAGGTGGAGGATTTGAGAATATTTTAAATATTTTATTTAATTTATTCAAAATATGAGAGAAATGAGATTAATTTAAACAAATAAACTATAGTAGCTTATTTATTAAATTAAATGTGGAATGATTAATTAATTTAAACAAAGTATGTAATCTTCATTTAATTAATTAAAGTAGAATAATGTATTTAAAATAGAAAATAGGAGAAATTGATGATAATAATAATCAAATAAGACAAAGTATTTAATTTTGCTTATTTAATTAAAATTAGAATAATAGAAGAAATTAGAAGAAATAAATATGAACTATATAAATAAATAATTTTTATTTATTTAATAGTAGAGAAATAACAGATTAATTAATCAAATAAATGTATTTAATTAATTAGACCATTTTTAGGTGTATACATTTTTCCCCTCTTTGAAGTGATGTGTTTACGCATTGCTTCAAAGAATGATTTTGCCTCAGCTGCCAGTATTGACGAAAAGTTTAAAATATGCCCCTGATTTGCCCTAGATGTTGAATTTTGAAATGATAGCGAGATATGCCCCCATGGGAGATAAATTGATGAATTTTGAAATTTTATGAGGAATTTGATGATTTTAGAATGTTTTGATGAAGAAACGATGAAGAAACAATTTATCTCCTGATAAAACTGTCCAAAACTGCCCCTGCGATAGATAAGAATTAATTTCTCAGAAAGAAAAATAAACAAATCCCATGAAAATCCCACAAAAAGAACCTATAAAAGCTCAAAAGGTCATTTTCAAAAGTCATTTGTGCATTTGACTTAGAAAAAATTGTGATAGAGACCCTTAGAGCACTAGGAACAGCAGGATGCCGATCCCCTACCACACTCACCGACTCGAGTGTGTGCGACGTCACTAGCGTTCGACCGATTATGGACCTCCGGTACGTACCCCAAAACCCCCTTGTAATTTGTGCATGTGATTTTTATTTCATTTTTTTGCATTTTTAGAGTTTTAGCGCTCGACCTGGCGTGGAATAGTGCGTCGATGGCCCGACGTAGAACTTCGGCCGTCTGTTTTAGCGCGCGAGAACTTTAGCGTGCCAACCAAATTCTGTAGTGCCCCTATAGGATAGATTAGCGCATAGAAAAGAATAGCGCTTCAAGTAGATAGGTTAGCATGCCAGAGGTATGTTGTAGCGCTTCACCAAAATAGCATGCAGGAAATCTGTTTTAGCGCGCCAATAGGATAGCATAGCGCCTTAGTAGTTTTAGCGCTCTGACCAAATCTTACAGCGCATTGGCCAGAAACTGTAGCGCGTTGATTTGACTAAATAGATGGTAAACGATCTCATGATAAGCGAGATCCATTGATTGATTGATAATAATTACCCTCATGATAAGCGAAGAATAATTAAAAAAATTGATGGAATGAACCTGATTGATAGATGAGGGTTCATTCTTGATAAATTGCTCGTATGATAGATAAGCACAATTTTATAAATTGATGACCTCATGATAGGCGAGGGTTGAAAGATTTTTTATTTATTTTTACCCATAAGATTTGATCATTAGTTTGGATAAAATAAATGATGTTTGATATTCTGATGATAATGTATTGATCTGTAAAATGTTTCTATGATAACAGGAGAGTTTAGATGTTGTCCAGTTGTGAGAGCAGTTCCCCTAGCCCTTTGATATGATACCACAACTTTCACTGGAGGAGAGAGCATATTACTAATTTTGGTTTAGCGTCATTATTGGACATGCCCCATATTAGACTTAATAGGGCTCTACTTACAGCATTAGCGGAGCGGTGGCATAGCGACCACAATACCTTCCATTTACCTACGGGTGAGATGACCGTGACGCCAGAGGATGTATGGCATATCCTTCACATTCCTTTTGTTGGTGAGATTGTTTTGCATGATTCATAGGAGTGGGGTGGGATAGATTCTATTCAGAGAGTTTTCCAGGATCCTCATATTGCAGGAGTTTGGATCCCCTGGGTAGAGATGTATAATTTGTATGCTCTACTTACTTTAGTTTTGCAGGCTTTATTGGTTGATTCCTTTGTCCTGATAAGAGGTCAAAAGGTCTATCTCTTGGATGGGGTTGGGTATTAGAGAGCATGGTGCTACACAGGATGAGATATACTTGGGGCATGTGTATGCTTGCTCAGTTATATCATGATTTACATTGGATCGTGTACCTAGGAGGTAACAGTTTATCAACAGGAGCTACACTTCTTCAGGTATGGGCATGGGAGGATATTGCTGTCACGTGTCCTGAGCTGATATTATTGAGACCAGCGACGAGACCCTATGTGTTCCGTTATAGAGGCAGGCCTACCCATCATATGATGGGTAAGCTAGATTATTGGAGAAGGGTTTTTTGATGATGTGGAGACAGTGACCTGGTGTCCATATTTAGATTGTGATGACTGGGATGAGGATGATGCTGAGTTGGGATATTTGTGTGACTCGATGTATTTGATCGGGAAGAGCTCCAATATTTTGGAGTGATTCCTGATTTGCCACGTCTATAGGCAGTATGGGATTGTACAGTGTATGCCACAGGGAGTAGCTCACTATGGACGACACCGGATAGATGCCAATGATTGGGGTCCATGCTTACCTCATGAGGCACTTATTAAGGGTTATCATGCTCTTTAGCCATTGGTATGGGATCTGCGGAAAGATATTGCAGAGGCACCTATTACTCTTGACTATGCACAGTATTTAGCTCTACACCCACCTCCTCGCATTACCATTCCAGATGAGCCAACACCATTAGCTGCAGAGGGTGGTCACGGTGGTCGCAGACGGAGGAGAGAGGAGGATGTGGATGTGGAGGATAGTGATGAGAGTGATAGTGATGATAGTGATGATGACAGTGATGATGACAGTGATGATGACAGTGGGGATGATGGCGGAGATGGGGGGAGACCGAGCGTAGCAGGTACCTTAGAGCCTTTGACTAGTGCACCTCATAAGAGGCAGGCAGTTGCTCCCTCTCTAGCAGAGTGATCAGAGATTGTTGGCTTGCGTGTTGAGGTTCTGACTTTACAGGGATAGCTAGCACATGCGCAGGGATTAGTAGCATAGACTCAGGCCCAGATGCAGGCACGGTTAGCTACTGCATAGACACAAATTACCTCTCTAATTGGTGAGAGAGATGAGGCCAGACAGTCAGCAGAGCAAGCACAGGCTCAGCTAGCAGATGTATGAGCACAGTTGACCACTGCGCAGGCACAGATCACATTGCTAACTAGCGAGAGGGATGAGGCCAGGCAGCGAGCACAGGTACAATTGGCAAATGTACAGACGTAGGCCCAGATGCAGGCACAAATTACTGCCTTGACTGCAGAGCGAGATACTGCCAGACGGGTAGCAGAGATAGTGCAGGCTACCACAAAGAGATTATAGAGAGTGGCTGATGGGACCTCTGTGGCAGATTACATGTGAGAGGCTATGCGGGTAGGTGCAGAGATTGAGTTCTACAGGAGCCGATACCATGAGATTTTCCCCCTAGAGCAAAGAGTCAGTTATGCCTAGTCTCGCTCAGAGAGGAATCGTTTGAGGACAGTGAGCAGAGGCGTGACACAGCCTCTCTTGAGAGATCCGAGAGATCTGAGAGATCCTGGGATAGCTGGTGGTGGTGGTGATACTGGTGTGAGACCTACTCCTTCTGGTGTGAGCACTACTTGAGATCATGCGTGTACCTTTTGATGTATTTTGAGAGATATATACAACCATTTTTTTGATATGATGTTATCTTCATCCTTTTTAGACTTCATTGTATACTTGACACTTGATGAGATATATATATGATGTGCAGCGGTTTTGATCGATCTATGATGTGTTCTACATGATTTATGTGATGGATGCATTTTAATTTCTATGTAATATATGATATGTGATGATGAGATGTATGCAATTTGCTTTCTATGTTTTATGATGATTATTATACTAGATGTGATAGATGTATTTATGATGATGTGATTTTTATGTTTTATGATATTGATGATGTATGTATTTTCTAATGAAATGCAATGGTATGCAATGTATGGAAAATATGTCATATGGGAAATATGATAAAAATAATGTAATGTATGATGAGTTGTTAAAATGAAATGTAATGTATATGTGAAATATATGATGAAATTATAGAATGTGTTCTATGTGCATGCAATGAATGATGATTTTGCAATTATATGGTAATATCATGTAAAATGTGATGATATGTAAATATGATACATATAAGTATATGAATGATGAGATAATGAAATATAATGTATATGATATGACAAAATGAAATGTTTATGTAATATGTGAATGATAACATGTGAAAATGAGATGTTTATTGTGAAATTTATGATGAGATGAAGAAATGGTTCTATATGTATGCAATAAGAATGATTTTGTAACTATGATAATTGTATGTGTCAAGTATACTCAATCCGTAATAAGAAAAGATAACATTGTTTGTAAATGAATCTTTGTAACTTGTGTAACCAATACTCTGCAGATGTATTATTATGAATGCAATGTATTTTTATCATGCAAATCTATTTTAGCAATGCAAACCTATTTTTAGCAATGCAACTCTAAGTGTCATTTCAACAATCTTTTTATTTTGCTTTGTATCATCACTGAGCTTTAAAAATGTTGAAAGTGAATACAAGCATCAATGATATGAGATAGACCAATGATGACCTGAGTATTTATTTCATGATTTTTGATATCGCAAGGGAATACAAGCATTGAGGTATAATTAAACCAAGATGACCTGAGCATTTCTTGCGTAAACAGACAAGAATTAACCATTTCCTTAAGTGAATTGGAATGTCATCCATGATACTTGGTAGAGCACTTCCCCTCGACAATTCACAAAATAATAATGACTAAATCACAAACAGCAAACAAAGAAAAGTATCATTCTCCTTCCTTGCTTCTCTAGTTCAATACATCATCGAGTAGCTCCAAAGAAATAATAAGAAAAGTACAACAATTCAAATTCTACTTTAAAGTATTTTCAAATCATTATTCAGATTAGATCATCGATGTTGATGTGTGCATGATATTCTCAGACGTTTAACCAAAGAACTAACCTAAAGACCTATCCTAGGGGCCTCAGGGATTGATCAAAGATTAGCTTTGCCTACGTTATACACGCAGAGACCACGTAGTTAGACCTACACAGACTCTATTTTTTTACTGACCTGGACCCTATTTTTGTGTTTTGAGATTTTATGAATGTTTTTTTGTTTTGATTTTCTTGGATTTTCTGATGTTTTTGGATTTTTGACGGATTTTCTGATGTTTTGGGTTTTGAAAAATTTTCTGATGTTTTTGGTTGCTTTTCAAGTATTGCCACTCGGTGTTGTCATGTTTGATTTCCTTTCCATTTAAAATCAAAGTCCATTGTACCAAATAACTCTAAGATGTTTCCCCCAAGCTAGGGTAAGACATGATAACCTTGCCATGATATGGATAGTGATAATAATTTTTTCAAATGATAGATGGAAATGATAATGAAAGGAAACAATTATAACAAAATTGTACCCAATAGATAGAAGAGCTGGTTGAAAATCACAAGTAGCGCCTATTTACCAGGTTTTCACCACTTGTTTTTATTGTGTCCTTTTTATTTTTATTTATTTTTATTTTTTTACTGTCATCATGACACCTGTTTGCTAAGTTTTCATCAAGACAACTACCAACCATGCACTAGGTATCCTCAAGTATAGAATCGCCTGAGATGAATGTTGTTCATAGGCTCCTCCAACATATCTCCTTCTAGTGTAGACAATCGGTATGCTCCTGATCCATAGACTGATATAATGACATAAAGCCCTATCCAGTTAGGTTCAAACTTTCCTTTCTTTTCTCTGTCTGCTTGATTTCTAGGGTTTTCCCGTAGGACCAAGTCTTTGATCTGGAAGACTCTAGGCTTAACCCTGTGATTATAGTTCCTAGACATTCTTTGTTGATAGGCTGTCAAATGATTGACAACTTGTTGTTGACGTTCATCAAGTAGCTCTAATTCTTGAAGTCTAGAGACCCTGTAATCCCCATCTGAAATGAGTCCTTTTAGTGAAACTCAAAGGGATGGAATTTCTACCTCGATAGGTAATATTGCCTCTGATCCATAGACAAGAGCATATGGTGTAGCTCTTGTTGGTGTCCTAATGCTAGTCCTGTAAGCCCAAAGAGCAGGGTTTAGCTGAATGTGCCAATCACGTCCTACCTCATTTACAATCTTCTTGAGAATCTTTAGGATTGTTTTGTTTGAAGCTTCTTCCTGTCCATTACCTTGAGGGTAATAAGGGGTTGAAAAGTGATGTTGGATGTGGAACTTTTCACACAGCTCTTCGAAATCTTGGTTCTTGAAAGGCCTGCCATTATCTGTGATGATCGACTGGGGTATCCCATATCTACAAATGAGATAATTAAGTATGAAGGATGATATTTGCTTCCCAGTGATTGTGGTTAAGGGGACTGCCTCCACCCATTTTGTAAAATATTTTGTTGTTGTGATAATGAAATTATGTCCATTAGATGAAGATGGGTTAATTTTCCCTACCAAGTCCAATCCCCATTGACAAAAAGGCCATGTAGATGGGAATGGATGGAGCTCCTGTGCTGGTGCATGTATAGGATTGCCATGAATTTGACATTTTTGACATCTCTTAACAAACTGATAAGATTCTTGCTCCATGTGCGGCCAGTAATATCCCAAAGGAAGGAGTTTCTTGGCTAAAGATAATCTACTTGAATGTGTGCCACAAGTTCCTTCATGGACCTCCTATAAAGCAGAAGTAGATTCGTTATGTTCTAAACAATGTAAAAGAGTACCATCTAGGCCTCGACGGTAAAGGGTGTTAGCAATAATGGTATGTTTGGCGGATTGGCATATGAAGTTGCACTCTTGGTTGCGAGAAAGATCTGGCGATAGGATATTATCCTTTAGGTAAGTATAAATTTCTCCATAAATGGAAGATTGGGCACTATCCAAAAGGCTTATGGTTTGTGATTTGGGGTTTGCGTATGCAGGATTTGATACTTGTTCCACAATAAATCGATAACGATCTTGCATTTTAGGAATTTGTAAAAGAGATGCTATTGTGGCCATGGCATCTGCTGCTTTATTCTTTGATCTTGGTATCTGCTCAAATTTGATATCTATGAAATATTTCCTTAGATCATCTACCAGTCTCTTGTATAAAATCAGTGTGTTATCCTTAGTTTGGTAATCATTGTTGACTTGATAGATGATTAACTGAGAGTCTCCATACACCTGTAGCTCTGTGATTCTCCAGTCAATAGCTACTTTAATTCCAATGAGTAAAGCTTCATATTGTGCCACATTGTTAGTGCAAGGGAAGGTAAGCCTATAAGATCATGGAATTGTGTGCCCAAGAGGTGTGACAAATAAAATTCCTGCCCCTGATCCATGTTGTGTGTAGGATCCATCAAAGTAGAGTTTCCATGGTTGTGTTGTAACATTAAGGATATCTGCATCAGGAAATTCCATGGTCATAGGATGACTGTCTGACAATGGAGCTTCTGCTAATTGGTTGGCAATGATTTGTCCTTTGATAGCTTGCCTTTCAACATACTGAATGTCAAACTCACTGAGGAGCATGACCCACTTTGCCAACCTTCCTATTAAAGCTTCTTTGCTGAGTAAATACTTGAGGGGATCGATTTTTGCAATGAGCTTG
>VDFB02179234.1:60431008-60461538 GCA_007258455.2 Sequoia sempervirens
AACAATTATAAAATGATCTTTCTATTATTTTTCCAAAAGTAGTAAACACAATACACTGAAAAGTACATGCATTATATCAGTGTATATAATATACCAGAATAATTACTTTAATGAAGGTATTCCAATCATGCATTTTCATCCCCTCGACCTTAAATTCACCTTTCTTTGTTATTATATTGTTTATGTTCGCAAAGAAATCCTATGGAAATCAAATTTTTGTATGACTTCTTTTATAGCATTGCTTTGTTGCCTGCTAATAACCAAGGAAGGGCACTTTATTAATTTGGTCTCCATTGCTATTTAATTGAATGGAATTTTTCATTGCATGATTGGCTTCTTGAATGTTAGTACAAATTTTGACAATTTTTTCTTTGTCGTGCCTTCTATCCAATATTTTCCATAACATTTCTGTTATATTCTTCGATATGCATTGTGTCAACAAATGCACAATTTTTAGAAGCTGCTCATAGTAGGGCAACCTACTAAATTGTCTAGGATAACTTCTTTTAGTCCTGTGGAAGCCGACCATTAATGCCTTGATGACCTTCACGAAGCATATAAGTTAAACAAATTAACAACTAAAAATCATTGTCAATTACAACATGAGTAAACACAACATAATATAAAAATATAAATTCAAAACATATCATATATGATAGATAAACAATTTGATCCGATGTATAACCTTGACGATTAGTTCTATTATATTCCAACTTCCATAGGGCTAGGTGACATTCTTCGTGGTTTTGATGTAGTCTCCTCTTTCCCATTGAAAGATGTTTTCAGTAGTTCGATACTTAAGGATTTCTATGGAGGAAGTGTCTATACTCATCAAACACCTGCTTTCCTAAACTTGTTGAACGACGAGATTTCATCTTTGGACCACAAATTGGACATGCAAATTTTCCCTTTGTTTGAAGACCTGCAAGATGATATATAATTGGATTAAATATGTCAATTTTTTTAATTATATATAGTGAATAGATTATTTTAAAAACATGCATGATATCTACTTCATCAAATTAAATATTGTTAAAGTGCAGTCGAACGTTATAACATACCACAAAATGTGTTAGCCCTGGGGCATCATGAATTGTCCATACAAGCATTGCATGGAATTGAAATTGTCTTTGTCCTATTGGTCTGGAGACGTCATACATAGTGACGCCATTCCATAATTTAGTAACTTCCGATAAGGAGGCGATATATACATTCATATCTTTAACTTGGTACTTACCTAGTTGAATGAACATAAACATTACATAATTATTAGAACCATTTTCTGCAATATATATAAATTAATGTACATGACTATTGAATGAAAAAAATATAAGTCATTATGCAACAAATAAGAGAAATGAGATGCTACTACGTTAAAGAAAATTGATGTAAACAAATACCTAGAACAATCATTGACAACATTATATGTGCTCCCTCTTTATTGAAATCCATGGAGGAATGTTATTGTTGATAAAAAAAACAAGCCACACTGAGTAAATAGATCACAGCTCTCCAAATAGATTGACACCATCTACTCCCAAGGAAAGCTTGAGATTACGAGGTTCTTCTTTAAAGTGTGGCCATTTTTCCTCCATGTCCCTAAATGCAGAACCATCCACAGGCATTCAAAGAATTTCATCTCCACTTCTATTCCATGCATGGTAATCCATAAATTGCGCTAAGCTTTCACACCTAAATAATCATTCTATACGTGGAATAATAGGAATATAACGAAGAACCTTGCGAGGCACCTTTTTTGTTAGTTGATTTGTTCGATATCTATTGATATGACATTCTGGGCATTCTGTTGCAAATTCCTGTTGTTTATGATATATAATATGATCATTGGGATATGCATCTATTGCTTGATACTCCATTCCGATATGTTTCATAATGGCACATAAATATTGGTATGGGCGAGGTAAAATATTTGATGGTGGTAACAAAAATTCACCAATCAATCTACAACAAAAAATAATTTGTTCATATAAAGAATATTTATGGTACATATTTCATCCTTTATTTACTAATGATGAACTAGCAATAATTAAAATAGATGAAAAAAGATGACATATATGACATACCTTAACATTCGTGAGATTGCTCTGTTTGATAAACCATTCATAACCCTCAAGTTCAACAACAACAATACAGCAAAGAGAAGAGTTGTTTGGGAGCCTTCATAAAGAGGCTCGTATGCCTTCTCAAGTACAGGTAAATCATGAACATCATCAAACTCATCTTGATCATCATGATCAGCTCTGCCACTAAATGTGTCATGGATCAATGTATTCGTACCATCATCTTCAATTGTGTTTTCTGGTGCATGATCATCTTCTTCCATAGGATCATTAACTCCATCTTTGATATTCACAGCTTCATGTTCGTCCGCTTGCAAAACCACATTCTCCGGGCCGTGATAACCTATATCATCTGCCCTAGGGCAGCCAACCTTTATAATAATGATTGACATAAATAAACCATGATCATGATCAAGTGATTATATATATATAATTTTAAAACGATATAAACATTTACAAATTCAATCAATATAAACACATATAATGAACAACTTACCAGTGGACGATAATCATGGCCCCCTTCAATGTGACCATGCTGCCTACACTGTTTCTTAGCTATTGTGATTAAAATTCATCTCGTCTTTAAGCCCTTGCAATTATTGCAAGGACAATAACATTTCCCATCACTCTTTCTTTTCAATCTAGCCCATAATTTATCAAGTGTCTCTTCATTTTGTTCTAGACTAATATTATCTAACATGATTTTTCTTTACCAGGCTTGACTATTTAGATCTTCAAAAAATATCAAACTCACACTCCAATAATTTTTATTCATAGATAAGTAACATAATCTAATAATTCTGATATTTTACACTAAAAAAATTTGGTATGCAACCACCCCTGCAAAAGAGAAGATAGTCTAAAGTTAATGACCCCAAAAAACACTTTCAAATGCTAATTTCAAAACTCATTAAATTCTGATTTTAATATGATTTCCAACCATTAAGACTTCTAAAATCAGAATATTGAACTTGATCACAAACTTCCTACAACAATGGAGGTAGCGAGTTAGTAAGAGCAAGTGACCTATTCCTAAGGAGCCACAAGTCGGAATCATCATTGCTAATGTCAATACAAATTTATCATTTTAGTTAAAGATGCAATGTGTCACTCCTTATGACGAGCTTATCCCTAGGGCCCTTAACATTGAGAGAGCCCTAATAAAAAACAATAGAAGCATTGGTAAGAGAATGATTAGGGTACAAACCCTAGGTCTTCATAGAAACATAAACAATAACTATAGCGGCTTAGTGAGGTTGCAATACCAGAAAGATTGAGACATTGTAGGTAATAACAAAATCTTGCAATCTAAAGATTGTAGCCAATAACAAGCACACTATGTATCTTAGTGACATTTGTAAATGCAATCTACGGTAAGAAGAATGATAGTCACTTGAGATGTGACAGTCAAAAGAGTGAGCAATGACAAGATAATAAAGCTTTAAACCTTGCATAGTAAAGTGGAGATTTTAACAGTGATTTTCCTTACCCCCTTGCTGACCTTAAGGGTTTTTCAAATGATTTTTGTAGTGTTAGACAAGGCAAATGCAATCAGGGAATGACTGTCCAAATGAAGTAAAGTGGTAATCATAGGTTCAATGTTTCTTCTTAGCCATTAATGTATAATGGAGGTAGTGGATTGCATGTTTGAGCAGTGTTTTGAGACTCATCAAAGATGGGAGAATAGTGAATAATACCTTGTGGACTGTGAAGTAGTGTCAATAAGGTTGAAGGATCTTAAGAACTACAATACCATGATACAATGAGTCCCCTGTAGTAAGTAGGTAGTCTATAGGGCATTGTTTGATTTTATAGAAAGATGCTCATGAAAGGAATCTTCAAGTGATAGTGAGTGAGTTGTTTAAGATTGCAGTTGAGGGTGCAATACCCAGTCTTAAAGGAAGTTAGCAAAGCAGTAAATGTGCAAAAAAATTGAATCATACACAACAAACAATTCACAATGTTATCTTCCATAATGCCTTGATTTTGAAGACAAAAATCTCATTGTATCTTCATGATGAAAGTGGTGACCTTAATGGTCAATCACTGGCAACCATGATTTTAAAACATGCTATTGTGCTTATGGAGGCAAAATTTTAAGCAAGGCAGTGAGTGGTGGTTTGGAACAATGGCAGGTATGAAGGACTTGCTTTATATGCATACTATGCAGTCTAGCTTAAGACAACATTCTTAGAAGAGATTGAAGGTGGATTATGGAACTCAAGGGTTATCATGAAAATGATTAAAGCAAAGACTGAGATCTATTTAAAAGCCACGGTCATGAAGATATTAAAGATGTCACATGCAAAACCCTAGTAGCTGGAGTAATGAATACAGTACCAAAGAGGATAGTGTGCTGGGGCAGATTTAGGAGATCTCCACATTATCTAATTATAGGAAATACATCATTTATTTATTTTTTTAATTAAAATAAATCATTCTAAACCCTATATAGGATACATTGATACTTCAAAAGCCTCTGAAGGAATTTGAGATTATGCAAATATATGTCAAGTAACATTCATAAGGTTTAGAAAATCTTGATCACTCTCTAGAATAGCCCATTAAACATGGGTTATGCTTGAATGCACTACATAATTGATATAACACAACCACTCTGCATATCAACCAGAGTTATAGGCTCTTTATTGCAGCAAGAGGTAATCACTCTTTGATCATACTATAATTACATCATAACCTATTAAACTTGAGACAACCCAAATGCACCCAATGATGATTGACACCTACATTATACAACCTGAATTAACTACATAATATGAGTGCCTCCATTTCTATCACAACATAGCCACATTAAACTTGGGTCACACATGAATGCATCATGTATTTGTTATAGCACAACTATGCCACATGACCAATAAAGTTATGGATCACATAATTACAGTCACAAGAATTTGTTCCTTGGTTGTGATCTAATGGTGATTCCACACAACAAAATTTGGACATGAAATTCTCAAAACCCTTAAACTCTAAAAATGAATTCTGATGAGATGTTGCTTTGAAATATGATTTTCAAACCTGGAACTACAAATCTGACTTCACAACTAAATTCTGAAAAAAGACAATGACTACCCTCAACCTGGCGATATCTTCTTGAATTTTTCTCCGATTTTTCCCAAGAAAATCATCCTTAGTTCTCCACAAATTGTCTCAAGTAGAGAAAAACACTGTCACAATAAATTAGGCATGAACTCGCTTTTCTTTATGTTGGCCATAATTTTTTTTTTTCTATTTTTCATGTTTGTCAAAAATTCAATGAAAATGATAGCTAGCATTTCAACGAACCCTAGGTTCGTCAAAATTTTGACGAACATCGGGGATAAACTTTAAAAAATTGAAAATTACACATCAAATTTTACAAGCACTCGACGAACATTGAATTTTACATATTTCATCGAACAATTTTGTCGAATTTTGCAGTCAAATGTATTAGTGATGTGGCTGAGAAGGTACCCACATAAGAGTGTTAAACATTGGTTGTTTGAGTAATTTGACACACATCGTAAGATTCTTCATTACTCAAACCTTGTCGTGGCATCCAATGTTCTTTGACCAAATATGGGGGTAGACCTTTGAACAAGACCTTGTGGAAGGTCCGTGAGTCTGAGCATGAGGCAATACTTGACACAATAAAGAGTAGAGCAGACCCGGATGGTTCATTGGATTAATTTGTAAGTATATGCACAACGGTTCTTATTAATTTATACTTGTATCCATGTCAATTTGGTTGATGCCAATGCTATCATCTTATTTTACTTTGTGTATCTGTATGTAACCAGGAAAACATTGATTAGTGTCCCCTTGCATAAAATACAGATTTATGAGCCATCCAAGAGAATCTCAAGCAAAAAAGCAATGAAACATCCTTATTTTGATGATCTTGACAAATCTCAATTATGATTTTAAGCCATTACAAGAGTGCGTGCAAAGCTTGATGAGGCAATTTCAAGTTATTCATTTGAATTTAACCTTATCATGACCACCTATGACATAGACATTATAAGAGCATCTCGAATTTCAAGAAATTCTATTCATGAGAGGTGTTGTGTGCAATAGGTATCTTGGAACTCCCAGTGAAAATGTATGACCAAGACTGACTAAGTTGAGAGATTTTCATGCCTATCTATCTGTAAGTGCCTTCCATCTATTTTGGATGAGGTATTTCTTTTTATTCTTTTCCTTTGCGTATCTATAACTAAACTAGTAAAAATTGATTGGTCCCTCCTTACAGAAAATGCTGATTTTTGAGTCATCAAAGAGAATCTCAGCCAAAAAAGCAATGCAACATCCTTATTTTGATCGTCTTGACAAATCTCAATTATGATTTGAATGAAATCTTGCAATAAAAGTTCCATGTTCATAAATTTCTATGTTTTCTTTCAATTTTGTTAGCTCTGTACTGCCTGTATAGTAGATTAAGATAATATAGAGAATTAGGTTTCTTTTGAGTCCATCTAGAAGAAAATCCATTGAGTTTTTCCACTATTAGAGCACATTTTCTGAAATTCAGTTTGGAACCTTCAATTTGAGTTTTTGAGAGTCAAGTAAAGAAATAAAGCATACTCCACTGAATTAGGCTTATAGATCAGTGGAGTAGGGTTATAGTAGGGTGTTTATGGTGCAAGAGCACCAGGGACAATCAGGACCACAAGGTGGTAAGTGGTAAATTTTGATTTGTAGTCCATGAAGAATGTTGTAATAAGGTCACAAGGACCATTAGGAAGTGTTTTAAGTCAATCTGGGTTGGTAGGACATGTCAATTTGGTGTAATGAAGCTTTGAATGGCCTAAATGTGAAAATGTATGTAAATTTGTAATGTAAAGGTCAAGATGATGTAATGAGGCCATCATAAGGTCACTAGTTTAGGTATGGAGTCATTTACATCAATATGTCAAAAGTTGCACATAACAATGTAATGTTGTCAAACCAAAAGTTGTCATTTTGAAAATACTTAGAAGTTGAAGGGTAAAACTTGTAAAAGAAGTTGAAAAGTGGTTGTAGTTGGTTGAGGAGGTTGATATGCCTTCAAAAAGGCCTTGTGAACGTTGTATGTTGTTGGAAATCATAATTTTGAAAGCAGGAGCACCAACTCCATCTTTTCAACACTTGAACGCTTGTGGTTTCTATTATTTGTTCATTTGATCATTTAGGGTGTTCTTAGATGGTTTTAGGTCATTCTATTTCATTTAATAAGGATTCAATACCATTTTTGTATGTATTAGGTTAATTGAGTCATGATGTAAAAAGGTTGATCAATAAGGGGATTCATGTGGTGAACTTTGTAATTTAAGTGTTTTAGGGTTGTTTGTGTTAAATAAGGGCTTTACAGACCATTTATCATGTAATGTGAGTCTTAGGAAGGAGTCTTTAAATATTTTCATAAGAAATATTGAAAAATTGCAAAATGCAAAAGTTGTAAAAACTGCCAAAAGCCAAAATTAGCAATTTTAGTGGAAGACAAAAAGACAGAAGTTCAAAAGGAAAGCATATGGATTGGGGAAGATCAAGAGACATTTTAATTACTATTTTAAGTCCATTCAAGGCTAATTATTCAATATAGAAAGTTTGGTTAATATTTGATTTAGAGTTTTCAACGCTTTATTTCTAATTTTTCATTGTATTTCCTGATTTTACTATATTTTCAGAGTTTCCTTCACTAGTACGGACCCGTACATTCTTAGAAGTATTTATCGTTCATGTTTTCATGTAGTATTTTGAATTAGCTTCCATTTTCTTCCATTTAGGGCTTCCAATATTTGTTTTGGAGGGAGAAATACTAATTTTTCTGTAGCAGCCCGTGTAACAGATTTATCACTGTTTTGTGATTAAAAAAATGTAATTTTTGTCTTCCCACCTACTATAAAGCCATGTGACTTAGTGGGAAGACTTTCATGCATGTATATTAGGTTTGGAATGAATTTTTCTTGGCAAGGGGGAGTCTTTAAGTCCGAATTCTTATGATGCGTAGGCAAAAAATGTTAAGTTTCTATGTGAAAATGCTGGTTTCAAGTTGTCTTTTCATGGATTTGTGTTGGGATTGAGTTTAAAAAGGGTTGGAAGGTCTGAGAAGACCTAGGGAAACATGTTTTGTGTTTTGGTTTTGTGTATTGTGGCTGTTTGAGTGAAGATCTTGAGAAACCCTAGATTTTAGGAGGGAAAATGAGGGTTTGTTGGAGCAGCAGGTTAGCAGACTTGTACGGAGTATTTGACCAAAAAATTTGTGGTTTTGAAGCACAATTTGTGACTATCTAGGAGATCTTGTTATGACAAGAAGTTTAAAGGTGGGTTTGTTTGTAAAATTAGGCTTGTTCTTGTAGCCCTTGAGCATGATACCTTGATGTTTCTTTAAGCTTTGGCAGATGAATCTTAGGTGGAAGCTTTGATCTGTCTTTTTGATGAAGTATGAATGTTATTTGGATGATCAATGGACATTTTTACAATTCTTTTTAAGGAATCGGTCTATTAGTTGTTCAGTGGTAAATTGGAAGACTATAGTGCTGACCTTATGGAAGCTAGATTAGATATATGAACCTGAGTTGGTTTCTTGGTTCTTAAGTATGAATTTGTATTCCTCCACCCTACTCTGCATCAATTGATATGCCTTCAAAAAAGTTCATTTATTTGATAATTCATTTGGGAAGCTAAAGTGATAAAGCCCAAAAACATGGTTTGTATGGCTACTAAAGTAGACCTAGTTGAAAGGAGATAATTGTCAAGATAGATACTTGGGGTTTTGCAAATTACTTGGGACTAATCTAAATGTGTTTGTTGAAAGATTCAAATCCCTGTTTGTATCATTTTATTGTTTTAGTTGAGTCATTTTGTGCAGGGAAGTCAAGAATGCAAAGGTGGAGTTGCTGCTACAGAGCCAATATCTGAGTTTTTCATCAAAAAATGGAGGTTTTATGCAGGGTGTGGAAGAAATAATGAATGCATGTCTAGAAAATGATTCTAAAATCATTTTTAGACATAATAAGGCATGATCCAAGTGTTGGCCGGAGTGTTTGAGGTTTCTTAGAGTGAAATACTTGAAACCCTCACTGATTTTTGTGATTTTCACCCTATAATCAAGGGTTTGTAGATTTTTGTGTATTGCTAGGCATTTTCCATCTTGAAACTTATTTATTTGATAGTTTTTACACATGGAAAAAGACTGTTTGAGGTTTGTTGGTATTTTGGTGATGATTAAAGACTAGTTTCTTTGTTAAAATGGCCTATTTAGGGTTCTTTAAAAGTAAAGAAGTTGGGAGAGCAGACATGTGTTCCAAAATAAGTGTATCTAAAAATGATATATGTTTTTAATGGCTAAAATGGGTACCCTAAAATGTATTTATCCTATAAATATTCATTGTGGTTTTCATGTTACACCCAATTTAGTGTTTTAGCACTTACAAGCAAATTTAATCTTCTAGTGCAAGCAATTGTGAAATCTGATTAAACAGTGTTTTAAGAAGGTGTTTTAGCTTTTTTCATGTCAAAATAAAGATGAATAAAGTGTATCAAGGTCTGGTAAAAATTTGGAAGCAAGATTTGAAGGTTGGGTGTCTTTTTGCCTTGTGAAAAGTTGCAAAGTTATGCAACTTTCATTCTCCAACTTGTCTGACCAAACAGACTGTTCCAACGCATCTAAATAGGCATGTTTATGCTATTCATGGTCCTCTTTTGCACCCAAACATGCATAATCATTTCAAGCTACATTCAATCAGATCGATCCCTTAAGGGTCCAAAGGGAAAAATGGCTGCAAACTTCAGCATGAGGTTACTCAGACACCTTAATGCTTAAAAACTTCTCATCTAATCCTATGGGATTGTGTTGGGCCCATCTACAATAACCTCTTTCAGTTTTTGTTATATTAGAGTGGTTTTTTCGTAGTGTCCAGTTTTTAGTTGATGGAAAAAGTGTCAAATGGAAGCAGTGGAAAGTTGCAAAGTGGTGCAACTTTTATTTTACAACTCATGTGACCAAACGGACTATTCCAACACATCTGAATAGGCATGTTTATGCTAGGAATGGTCCTCTTTCACACCCAAACACGTGGAATCGCTCTGAGCTACGTTCAACCGGATCGATCCCTTAAGGGTCCAAAGGGAAAAATGGCTACAAAATTCAGCATGAGGTTACTCAGACACTGTGATGCTTAGAAACTTCTTGTCTAATCCTATGGGATCGCATTGGGCCCATCTACAATAAACCTCTCTCGATTTTTGTTATCTCAGAGTGGTTTTCCCGTAGTGTCCAGTTTTCAGTTGATGGAAAAAGTGTCAAATGGAAGCAGTGGAAAGTTGCAAAGTGGTGCAATTTTTATTCTACAACTCGTGTGACCAAACGGACTGTTCCAATGCATTTGAATAGGAATTTTTACGTTAGGCATGGTCCTCTTTCACACCTAAACACGCGGAATCGCTCCAACCTACGTTCAACCAGATCGATCCTTTAAGGGTCTAAAGGGCAAAATGACTACAAACTTCAGCATGAGGTTACTCAAACACCGTGTTACTTATAAACTTCTTGTCTAATCTTATGAGATCATGTTGAGCCCCTCTACAATAATCTCTCTCGGTTTTCATTATCTCGGAGTGGTTTTCCCCTGGTGTCCAGTTTTCAGTTGATGGAAAAAGTGACAAATGGAAGTAGTGGAAAGTTGCAAGGTGGTGTAATTTTTGTTCTGAAACTCATGTGACCAAATTGACTGTTCTAACACATTCAAATAGGAATGTTTACACAAGGAATGGTACTTTTTCACACCCAAACACACAGAATCACTTTGAGCTACGTTCAACGGGATCGATCCCTTAAGGGTCCAAAGGGAAAAATGGCTAAAAACCTCAACATGAGGTTACTCGAACACTGTGATGCTTAGAAAATTTTTGTCTGATCCTATGGGATTGTGTTGGTCCCCTCTACAATAACCTCTTTTGGTTTTCGTTATCTCGGAGTGGTTTTCCCATGGTGCCCAGTTTTCAGTTGATGGAAAAAGTGTATAGAAAAAGTGTCAAATGCAAGCAGGGGAAAGTTTCAAGGTGGTGCAAATTTTGTTTTGCAACTTGTGTGACCAAATGAACTATTCCAACACATCTGAGTAGGCATGTTTATGCTAGGCATGGTCCTCTTTCGCACCCAAACATGTGGAATCGCTCTAAGCTACGTTCAACTAGATCGATCCCTTAAGGGTTTGAGTGTAGTATGTTGAAATAGGCCATTCCTCCTATTGTTTAAGTTTTGTCTCGGTGATATGGGTCTGATGTAACTTGAATTGTGGTAGCTTGATATACAAAGTTTATTGATGCTAGGGTTCAATTTGTATGATTTTAAAAAAAGAAGCCAACTGAGTAGAGTTATCAATATTATTCGTAAATCATAAGAATTTGTTTAGTACACTAGCCATTTTGATGCCTTCTTGTAGTCTCAAACATTATTTTGTATCATTGTTACATTAGTTTTCAAAGTGGTAGCTTAATATAGCTCATTAATACAAAATCTGTTTCACGCTGATTTTCACGTGAAAAAAATGTAAATCAAATCACGTTGATGTGAAAAAAAACCATGAGACCATAGCTTGTGGTGTAGGAGCACCTAGGTCATGTAATGCCTTCAAAAGGCTAAGCTGTCAAAAATGTATTTAATTCCATGTAATGTGAAAATTAAATGTAATCAAGGCATGAAAAAGCACAAAGTGTAATATTGTCAAAATGCTAAATATGTAAAAGAGAGAAAAAGAAAGAATGTGAAGAGACAAAACAAGAAAAATAAGAAAATCAAGGAAAAGGATGAGTCATAGGTCATTCAAGGAAGATGAAGAGATAGTTGATGGTTGGAAACTTCTTTAAAAACATTGTAAAGGTCGAGCAAAGAGATCATTGTATTCTGGAAGAATTCAATTAACAAAGAGTTCCCTGTTTTAGCTTATTTTATGTGTTTTTTTAGTTGTTTCTTAACTTGTACAGACTGTACAAGACTTTAGGGTTCAAATTTAGATTGTTTCTAGTAGGTTGGCGAATCACCATTTGTTTGCATCCATTTGGGAAGGAATCCATTAAATTTAATGTTTGTTTGAGCATTCTTCTTATGGCTCGGTCTGAAATCCTGCGCATTGAGTTTTGAGAGTCTTATAAGGCATTTCCACACTACTCCACCAATGTAGGTCAAGTAGATTGGTGGAGTAGGCTATGGATAGGTTATTTGTTATGTTTTTATGTTTTTGAGTGGAGGAAAAATCAAGAATACCTTGAAGGAGCTGCTGCTACACAGGAAATTATAAGTTTTCCAGTCAAAATGAACAGTTTCCAGCATGATAGTGGAGAAAGAACAAGTGCATGGGTTAGAAGATGTTTCCAAATGCCTTTTCAGATGTATTTTGACATGTTCCAATGGTTGGCCAGAGGTTTTGAGGTTTGCATGTAGCCTATACAGGAAACCCTCATTGATTTTCGAGTTTTTCACCCTATAAACAAGGGTTTGTCAATATATTGTCAAAAGGAGTCTTTTAATCCCTGAAAATGAATAAATTGGGAGTTTTGTGTTATGTATAATGACTATTTTGAGGTTTTAGGTGTTTTGGGAATGTTTTAAGGGGGTCTTATTTGAAAATCAGGCCTATTTTAGTAGCCTTTTTTACAGTGTTCAGACTAAAAACTTCTTATTTCTTCAATATAATATATTATGAGTTTTCGATATGAGGACATGGGAATTAAGAGGTCTCTAACAGTGTTTTGGATCTTGGGTTTTAAAACTAGTGTATTTGGTTTACCCGATTTAGGGCATGAATTTCTCATTGAGAAGTAGTGCCTTGACCGCTCAGAGAATAGAAGTCTGACCTAACAGTGATTGGTGAGTTGATTTTGGGATAATGTTGTCTAAGTGATGGTGTCGGGGATGTATGGAGTCTTGGACAGGGTTTAGAAGTGAGATATGTTGTTTTGATAGTTGGACAGTGAGGAGACTTGGTGTAAAATAATACATGAAATTGTAAGTTCAATCAGAACAAAGTTAAGAGAGAAAGTTCTTGATTTGTATCAGTTGTAATAATGATGTTCATAGTGCTTGATGGTCTGGTAAAAGTCTAAAAGCCAATTGTAATGATGGATTGACTATTTGGGACAAGTTGAATGAATTGATTGAATGGAAGAGTGCCTTGTTGAAAATGGTGTTTTTGAAGCATGTTGATCTAATTGATTGTATCAAAGTTTTCTAAAATGGTTTTTTTCTTTGAATGAGTCAATTGGAATGAAAATTTGTGGAAGGATGAATGATGAATGATAAGATAATTTGAGTGGATGAAAAGTAGATTTCTGATGAAATGTTGAAATTTTGTTTGATCTTCTCCAAGATGAGTTTGGGACAAGAGTCCCCTGAGTTGTTGAGTGGTTTGGAAATCTTTGTATTGCATCAACTTGTTGCTTACTATTATGCTTTGATAGATTTTTTCCAAGCATCCATAGCTTGTTTGAAAGCACCTGTTTTAGGCTTTTAGCCATAGCAGCAAGGCAATGAACTGTTTGATAAAATGCTTTGATAGACATGTATGAAAATGTGTTAGCATAGACAAGGCAAAGGAACTTGTAGAAAAAAATGTTTTCAAAGAAATGTGGTTTCATGGTGATGGGAATGGTACGATGAATGCCATGACAAGAAAAATTGCTATGGATTGTCATGGCATTCCATCCACCATTGAGACCATTATTTCTTGAGGCTTTTTTTCAAACAACTTGCTACCTTTTCTATGCTATTGATTATTAGCATGCTTTGATAGATTTTTTCCAAGCATCCATAGCTTTTTTGGAAGCACCTATTTTAGGTTTTAGCCATAGCAACAAGGAAGTGAATTGTTTGATAAAAATGCTTTGGTAAACATGTATGATAAATGTAGTAGCAGAGAAGGTGGTGAACTGCTTGAAATGCTCAGTGGTCTCATGGTGATGGAATGCCATGACAATCCACAACAACTTGCTTGTCATGGCATTCCACCACCATGAGACCACATTTCTTTGAGGCATTTTTTTCAAACATAGTTCATTCCCTTGTCTATGTTATTGCTTACTATTATTCTATGATAGATTTTTTCTAAGCATCCATAGCTTGTTTGAAAGCACCTGTTTTAGGCTTTTAGCCATAGCAGCAAGGCAATGAACTATTTGATAAAATGCTTGATATACATGTATGAAAAAATGTGTTATAGACAAGGGAATGAACTCTTTGAAAATCCTCAAAGAAATGAGGTCTCATGGTAGATGGAATGCCATGACAATCAAAAGCATTTGATTGCCATGGCATTCCATCAGGTCATGAGATCTCATTTCTTTGAGGCATTTTTTCAAAGAGTTCACTGCCTTGTCTATGATATTGCTTACTATTATTCTTTTGATAGATTTTTTCCAAGCATCGATAGCTTGTTCGAAAGCACTTGTTTTAGGCTTTCAGCCATAGCAACAAGGCAACACTTGAACTATTTGACAAAATGATTTGGTAGACATGTATGAAAATTTTCGTAGTATAGACAAGGCAGTGAACTGTTTTCAAAAAATTCCTCAAAGAAATGTGGTCTCATAGAATGCCATGACAACCAAATGCAATTGGCGGTTGCTCCTAGTTATTAGTTATGCAATGTGAAGTAATTGCATAATTGCAGGTTGACTTTGTAAAAACTATATTGTAATTGAAATTTTGTCATCTATCAGCATCTAGTTATTAGTTATGAAATGTGAAGCAATGCTTGAGTTTGAAAGATGTGCAATGCAATGTAATCAACGTTATGAATATAAATACAAAAATCTATTTTTACTAAGTTACCGGTTCAGTTTTTGGTTTAGGTTCAAGTTCAAGAACCCGGTTTGCCAGTTTAGGAAAAAAAATTTTGGGTTGGGTTCGTTTTGGGTTTGGTAATACAAAAACATATAAAAATCAGAAATATATACATATTTGCAGCAAGAATCAAGTTCAGAATACACCACCATATTAATAGTCAAATAACATAGCAAAAATACACCACCACTTTCATAGTCAAATATTAAAATATTAGTGATGCTCGAATGTCATGATACAAAATTATAAATTAAAGTTCAAACATAAAAATGTCAAGTGTTTACAATCAAGCATTATTGATCATTGATCAATCTGAAAAGTGTGAACATTTTTCTATGTGGAAGGCAAACAAGAAAACAGTGTTACATAATTATTTACATTGTGAAAGAGCCAAAACCTTTTTCTTGCAGATCATAGAAGAATCTCAGTGATTTTTTGGGTGTCCTTGCCTTGGAATGGAACTATCCTGAGCCATGAATGATTGACCAGGAACTGTGAGAAAGAAATAAGATAAATCATGCAACTTGTTGCAATTTCTTTCCTGGGAAAAAGGGTAAAGTTTGCTTTTCAGGGAGAATCTCCTTTAGAGTTTGAACGCATTGATAATTTTCAAGATAGACTTAGCCAAATATGTCATCTAGGTTTGAAGCTTTTAGGTAAAATGTTTGCTTCTTAAATTTTTTCAAAATTCAAGATGTAGGCTCTCCTCCCTTAGGGAAGAGAAGGCCTATCAAACCTAACACTCTTATGCAACACTTATTAAGTTCTTGTTGATACAGTATTAGATGTGAAGTTTCAAAATAGGCATGGTTATATGTCAGGACTATCATTGCATCAAATTAATAATTTTCAATCCTTTATGGTCTAGACAAGAGAAGTATGGAGTATTGTTCCAATGCTAAAGTCTTATTGTGAATCTCTTTGCTATGAGTGGTTCAAAAATGAGGAATCTGTCTTCTGCACCAAATGAGAAATATTCACAATATGTGCTAGGAAGGAATAAGTCCATAAGATCGAGTATGCAAAAACTGAGAATTGCAAAATTGGCTTATGTTTGACTTCCACACAAAAAAATTCACACTTTTCGATGTTCACACATAAGTCAAAAAGTATATGTGTAAGTTGTAAAGTATACACTTGAATACACGTAACTCATATCTATTGAACCATGAATTTATAATGCAAATATGGACACCATCGATAAAAAAGATTTGTATTAAAAGAAAATAGTCATGTACGCATACATCAATATATGTCGATATAAGTATAAAATATAGTTACAAAATAGCCATATAGGCTTACGAGAATGTCATATAGGCATACAATGTCAAATATATCCAATACCAAATATGTACAAATTTTCCATGTATTCATACAACAAAGGGCTCTACATTCAAAATTTATTTATATCCATGCTCTGGTTCAAATACAATTTTCTTTCCCTTTGCTTGGCAATCCGATGGCGATAAGTCTATCACCCATTTCTACTATGCTCAAGGAGTGCTCCTATTGCTCCTAGTGTTTAGCTCATGGTGAAGTTTTAACTGTTACAATAAGAAGTAAAGACATTAATATATAGAAATTACATTATAAAAATTGATATATTTAACAAAATAATCACTTACAGCCATCTCATGATCACTCTCCTCTATGGAAATATTTGCACGCCGATGTTGAGGTGTGCTTAAGCCCTATATAAACCATCCAAATAGGAATTAAACTATGAATCAATAATGGTTTGATTTTTCACTACAACTAGTTCATCTATAACAACGAATGTAAATTGAAATTTAGTAATTTGCCTCATACCTCCCCTATCAGAGCCATCGAGGATTGTATAGCGGAGGAAACACCAGTATCCATTGTCCTCATAACATTTGGCGATGTTTCTGTCACCAACATCTAAAAATAAAACAAATTATTCAATTAAAAAAAAGTTATAATAGCGATCCACGTGATGACTTATAATCTATGAGATCTAATGAACAAAATTTTGAGTACAAGTATTAAACTATATATTTTTTATTATTAGTTATCGAATTTGAAGCAATGCTTTGAGTTTGAATGATGTGTAATGCAATGTAACCAACAATATGAATATAAACTACACAAATATATTAAACTTAGAATTCATTAGTTAAGTTCTCTTTATTCTATATTACCTCCGTGAACGTTTGATCAAATCTACTGGCACTAGGAGGTGTTTCCTTGAAACCTCCAACATTACCATGTTTAACATCCAAAATCACATATTAAAATACCATTCCTAAAAATATGCTATTAACATGTAATAAATTTATAATTGTTTACTAGTTACATACCCCACTGATAGGTGTACTACAAAAATAAGTAGGTAGATGACTGGTATATCCAATCCCTACACTGCGACCCTGCAATTTTATTAAAATAATAAAACTAAATTAGTTAATCTTGCATTTCACAATCAAAATTTAATAAATTAAATTCAATGAACATGTTGAATTTTACCTGAATGTCAATGCCATATGCATCATGCAAAATTTTAGCCGTCCTCTTCATCCCCATAGATGCATATGGATCAGGCTGTGTAGTAGCATATGGATCCTGTGTAGCACCCTCCTGAGTGTCAATAGGGTCATATGAACAAGTCACCCCACAAGATTGACACACATGGGTTCAAAGTCTACCACCTGAAGACTCCCCTGGATGGCGTTGTACAATAGGGCTAGTGTGATGGATGACACTCTAGGTCAAAGTTGTGATTGCATGCAATGTCTCTATGTTGGCACTCTCCTTTGCAACTGCAAGCATCACAATCTTCTCATGAGGCGGCCTATCGAGAGGTCATCTCCCTTGCCACGTAGGATCTAGCTATGCACCAGGCCTATCCTGAGCTGACCCCCCACCTCTCCCCTGGAACTCCCTCATATCAAAATAATTTGGGATTCGGTTCAATACAAACTCACTATATAGTTTCCTAAGAAAATATTGGGGGACTTCACAATTATTGCACGGTGGGTAATCAAAGACCATATACCATCTTTCATAAAAATGGTTCTTAATCTCTTGGTGGTGGCACCGACAAATAGGAAACCTCTTTGCATTGAGGGTAAGATTTTGATTTGTTTTAGGGTCAGTGAATAGAGAGCACAAATCACCTTTAGTAATTTTTAAATCTTTTACTTGTTTATATGATAATTTGTCTGCATTTAATATGCCCTGGTTGTCTGCCTCCTATCTTGCCATCCAGATATTTGTTGGGTGATTGCATCTACATTTTTTAACATATCTTTCAATGAATTTGCTAGAAGCATTATTTCTGTGGTTGAAGCATTTGGATCACTCAACCTACTGATAAGATCCTCAAGTTGTTTTCTATTGTTCTCAATTTCACTCCTCAAATTTTCTTGAGTGCCAGGAGGGTATTAAGAGAATGGTGGGGGAGGTTGATTTTGTTGAGGATTTTCCTCCTCTTGTTGAGAATTTGCAGGATTTCCTACTGATTAAAAAAAAAACAATCAAATCTAACCTAAAACAAACAAAATATTTTTCAAAGTAACAAATTCAAAACAAATAGAAAACAATACTTACCTCCTGCATGTCTTCGTCCTCGTGGTGCCATATTTGCAAAGAAAATCCAACTATTGTTGATGAAATTTTGTAGAAATCCTTCCTCCTAGAACGTGAGCGCGAAAGTGAGGGTTTTTGGCCGCAAGTAGAGCTGAGAAATAGTAAAAAGCAAATGATACAAATTTCACTTTTTTTTTCTTTTAAAATCACATAACGCGAACGCGTTATAACGCGAGCACGTTATAATGTGCTCGCGTTATCTCTTTTCAAATTGTTTTTCCCATTTGGCCACAAAAGTGCAACCAACTTCATGCACCCGCCCAAGTGTCTATTTACAAGTTATAAATGAGGGGCTTTTTTATGGGTTAATTTTATAAACCCCCTTTATAAATTTAGAAAATTGTGTCTTTATTTATGTATTTTTGGTTAATTCATGAAATCCATCTTTATATTCATGAAACTATGTATATATTTGTGATGTTTTTCATACAACTAAAGTGAACACATCATCTTACATTTTTCATGAAACTGTGTGTAAATTTATGGTGTTTTGCTTACATTTTCCAATTCTAACAAATGTTTGAAATTTATGAGTCTAAATTCTTGACTAACTTTTGAAGTTGTCTTGAGATGTCCTCCTCTATGCATTGGCATCATGAGTAGGCTTATTGGCACCAACGTGGCATACTTGGAGGGGTTCAACATTTCAAGAAGTAGCTTGATATATGTGGCACGCTAGTTTGTTTTAGATTCTTCATTATATCAAAATCATGAGATATATTGTTTCACATGCATGATGAGAAATAATGAAAACAACCAAATTATTATGGGAAATAGGCTAGTAATTGTAACTCGGTAACATGTATGATGAAATTCTCTTCTGGAGGATGCAGGTGAAGCCCTAGGTAATTTTTTGTTGGTGGATAATGAATCTTCTGACATTTTTCATTTCACCTTTTCCCCCATATTGGTTGACATTGACGTTTCAAAAGGGTTGCCTACTGAGGTTTTACTTAAATCTTCTAAGGGTTCTTGGGTCCAATCTTTGGATTATGAAGGGATTCCCTTCTGGTGTAGAAGATTTTTTAAAATAGGACATGTTGTTGCACAATGTGGATTTAAGAAAAAAGAAAAGAAGGCTACTTGGTGGATAGGCGCTTCTCAACATCATTATACGGTTGAGAAGAAATCTGAACAACACAAGAGTTTTTCTAAGGTGGTTGCTTCCAATTCATAGGGTCTTGGGGCACCCCCTCCGGATGCCTCAATTGGTGGGGCTGCTAAGGCTACCCCTATTAAGATAGTGACTAGGTCTCAGGCTACCATTTCTAGTGATAGCACTATGACTTCCATATCTGGCAACTTTTTAGATAAGTCTTTGTTTGCACGAAGGAATAATGATGAATGTAGACGCTGAAATTTGGTTTAGGCCTGCGACTTCCATATTCTTCATAATTTGTATTCCCCATGATCATGATTAAATAATGTTAATTATTTAATTATTCACTTTAATTTTAATTCTTCTATTAATTAAATAATCTTAATTATTTACTTTTCTTTATTCTATCTGATTAATTAAATAAACACTTTTTATTTAATTATGTTACTAATTAGCATGATTCTTCTTGTTAAAATTAAATAAATTCTTTATTTAATTATTCATTTAAATCCCTTCATCATTTAATTAAATAAATCTTATTTATTTAATTATTCTTCGAATATCGAGTATTGAATTAAATGAATTATTTAATTCATTAATTCTATTTTAACGCATTCCTCTATATTTTAGATAATTATGTGAGTTATCTATGTATTCACTTATACTCGACTCAACATCTATTTTAATCACTCAGTTAACTCTTGATTTGATGTCTGAGTGGTTGTCTCGAGTAATCTCTTCATCAAATCATTCAATCGTCCAGTTCTAACTTATTTGCATGTACATGCGGATTAATTAAATATTCTTATTTAATTAATTAAACCTCATGCATGCATTCGAACAGAGAGTCGTTATAATCAATCTCATCTTTGTCATGCAAAGATATTTCTTATGTTTTCGAATGCCGAACTGAAGATTAAATCATTTATTTAATCTTTAATTCTATTTCTAATTTGTATCACTCATGTAACCTCTGACAGTTATCTGAATGCATGTCTAATCTGTTGATCTCAACCGTCCATTGATTTTTCAATCTTGACCTGTCGTTCCAATAATCAATTTTCTATAAATTGATTTGTCATTCTTCATTCCAATCTCTCTCACGAATTCTTATGACTTTTGAGAGAACTTTGTCTTGAATCTTTGATATTTTGCTAATCATTATCTTAAGCTATACTTGCACGAATTACAAGAAATCTGAGGGCAATCATACTACACAAGCAAAATGGAGAAGGGCAATCGACATGAATCATGGAAATACGTTCGAAATTGGTGAGATTGTTCTATTTTTGCTTATGTTTTACTTTCCTATGTACTTTGTTGCTTAACGAATGAATTTGCATTTTAGATTTAGTATTGTATGCATGTTTGCTTCTAATGATCTTTGTTTTCTATTGTGCAATTTTCTATGGCATTACATTTGTTCCCATTCTAGCGGTCCTACCTTAGCCAAAAAGATTATGAGACTAGGTTATTACTGGCCTACTATGGAAAAAGACTCATATCTTTTTGTAATGAAATGCTGCCAATGTCAAATTCATGGAGACTTGATACATGTGCCAGCGTAGGAGCTCTGTCCTATCATGTCACCATGGCCCTTTGCCCAATGGGGACCCGACCTCATAGGTAGGATCCACCCTACATCATCTAATGGGCACAAGTTCATTATCACTACCACTAAGTAATTTACGAAGTGGATTGAAGCTATTCCTATGACATACATTACCAGCACACAAATTTCTAGATTCATCTTGAACTATATCATATGTTGATATGGTGTCCCTCAGTCCATAATCACTGATAATGGCTGCCCATTTAAGAACCAAGAAGTCCGTCATCTATGTGAAGAGTTTCATATCCAACATCACTTCTCTACTCCATACTACCCACAAGGTAACGGCCAAGCAGAGGCATCTAACAAGACCATCATTAGAATCCTCAAGAAGACTGTCAATGATGTTGGTCATGACTGGCATTTATAGCTTAACCCTGCCTTATGGGCTTATCACACAAGTATCTGCACTCCCACTGGTGCTACCCCATATTCACTTGTATTTGGTTCTGAAGCTATTCTACCTATTGAGGTCGAGATTCCTTCCCTAAGGGTATCCCTGAAAGGCCACATTGATGATGAAGAATACCAAGTGTCGAGACTCCATGAGCTAGAATTCCTGGATGAGCGAAGACAGAAGGCATTAGACCATCTCCAAGCATATTAGAATTTCCTTTGTCATAGCTATAACAGGAAGGTGTTGAATAGAAACTTTGACATTAGTGACCTGGTTTTAATGAAGAACCCAAAGAATCAAGCAGAAAGAGAAAAACTGGGAAAGTTTGAACCTAACTGGTTAGGACCTTATGTTGTTACAGAAGCTTTTGGATTAGGAGCGTACCAACTCTCTACTCTTGAAGGGGAACCATTGTCCTCACCAATCAATAGTATGCATCTGAAGAAGTTCTATGCATAGCTTCTGGGAGCCTTTGTCTTAATTAGCGAAAAATACAAAAAAAATAGAAAATCACAAAAATCGTTATCAAGGTGAAAACCTAGAAAACAGGCGTCTTGGTAACACCAAAAAAAAATAGATAATCTAGAAAATAGTAAAGACAAATCATTTGTCCAATAGTGAAAACCACTTCAGTGGTGCTTTGGATAGGTACCATGGTGAAAACTTGGAAAATAGGCACCATGTGTAGTTAACTTTGCTCCTTTCTCTACTATTATTCTGTACATAGTCCTTATCATTGTATATAATCCATACCCTATACATAGTCCACTTCCCTGTACATACTCCTTATCATTGTATATAATCCACCACCCTGTATATAGTCCTTATCCCTGTACATACTACCTATCCTTATATGTATCCCTCATCTCTCGTATCCATCTCTTGTATATACCATTCATAATAAGTGGTAGTCTTTCCCATAACTTGGAACGATTGACATTGAGTGCATTTCATATCCCCCATCTTACCCTATTCATAATCAATTGGTCTTATACTCGACTGGGGGCAACACTTGACATGTGTCATATTGGTTCTTACATTGGTTATGTTGGACACGTAAAACCATCAAAAAACACAAAAACATCGCAAAATGACCTGAGAAAACACAAAAACATCATAAAACTTCAAAAAGACAAAAAAATCAAAACATTTCAAAAATCCAAAAAAAAGAGTCAGATTCAGTCGCACTTGTCAGTCTTTGTCATTTGTCAAACTACGTTGCCTCTGTGACTAGATGTAGGCAAGGCCATCTTCCGATGTGCCCCCGAGGCATTAGGTCAGTACATTTAGGTTTGTCTGTGTAAATTCATGATTTAATCCATATTTCTATATGACAAGGTCAAGTCAAGTCGAACTACGAGGTCTCTGTGTGTACAACGTAGGAAAGGCCATCAATCAATGGGCCCCCAAGACCGCACTAGGTCAGTCCTTTAGGGTTTGTCATCACACAGTCAATTTTCAATGCATTGTCTCAAGTCATGCATCAATCTGGTGAACAAGTCAGCAATGTCTCTAAGTCAAATCAAACAACTTATCAATCAAAACAAATCAAACAAACAGATCAACTATAGTCTGCTACAGGATGTGCCCTTCTTGGAAACATACGTTATCAAAATAGTCAACCTATGTCTTATTCAGGATGAGTCCTTCCTGCATAATCGACAAGGTCAAACAATCAAACATAGCCTTACACAGGTTATCACATCAACGACATCTAACTCAATGTCTTATACGATACATGTCTTTCTGAAACTAGGCTTTGTCAAGCCTTATATAGATAGTCATAACATCGAAACCAGACTCACAGTCTTATCCGGTATGTGTATCTCCTGACATCAGGCTCTATCAATCAATCCCTTTATCAATCAAAACAAATCAAACAAACAGATCAAGTTTTGGCAAATATTTTTATTGGCTTATTGACTTTATGGCTTATTTATCTTACCATCTATCTTGAATTGATGACTCAGAATTATGTTACTAGCTTTCTCAAGGATGTCCCATGAAGGATTTAGAGAAGCAACGATGTATCATAATTCTATTTCCTTTGACTACTGTTTGTCGACTGTCTTTTCAATTTGATTGTTGAGTCATGTTACTAGTTTCCTCAAGGATATCCCATGAAGGATTTAGAGGAGCGATGACGTCTCATGACCCGTCTTTTCTTTTGTTTGTTGTCTGTGGTTTGTCTTGACAAAAAGACTGGGGCAACTTGTGCCTTTAGTATGAGTTAATGACAATCCTTGTCTGCGACTGTCTGTTATTATCAAGTGGGTGATATTGCACACCTTGATCTATGTCATATCATGGTGTTTTTCTTCATTTGTATTAGTCCCACCCAATGATGATAAAGTGCAATACCTTTTGTGATACAACAAGATATCGAAGATTGCTAATACTAACATTTATCTTTTGTCTTTCATTCTTTGTTGATCTTTCTTTCCGCACTAACCATTCTTCTTTCTTGCATTATGACGGAGTCTTGTGATACAAAACATTATACATCATCCTGCATCAACATACATGTTAGAAACATACATACAAATAGGCATATTTCATATCTAGATCATCATGGAATAATAGACATTTATCATCAAACTATACATATCATAAGCATTTCATGTAAAAAGCAACTGTAAATACATACATCACATTATGTCTATATAACATACATGTAGTATCATCATACATATTCATAGCATATTGCATCTCATAATCATATAGGATCAACATCAAATAGAATCATACATCACATAGAATCAACATTATCTCATTAGTTGCATAAACATCATAAAATATATATACTCATCCATCACATAGACATATCATATAAACATCACATGTATAAATAAAGACTGCATAATCAGTACATAGAAATGCATATCATGAGAATTTCCACCAAAATCATATATATATATATATATATATATATATATATATATATATGTCTCGCTCAAATGTGTCACATCACAATTTCATAATGTATCAATAATACATGGAAGCCCACAGGCTATAAAATAAAAATACAGTGTCTCGACAAATGGTACCCCTATCCTGAACTGCCACTGCCATCATGCCAGGAGTGTGCAAGAGAATGATGCTCGGAACCTACTAATCTCTGAGCTATGGGAGGTCTATCATATGGCCCTGCTCTATGTGGCTGATCCACCCCCTCTATGCTAACTGTCTGCGTGTGGGTCCTGGTCTGAGACCTACTACTATGTGTCGCTGAAAAACTAGGAGCCCGTCTCTCTGGGGGAACCTCTGCCTCATATAGGTCCTGATAGTATCTCTCCCTCTCTCCAGCTCTCACTAGCTCTCTAGCGAACGTAGCTGATGGTCCTATACATAATGCCCTGAGCTCTGTGAATCTTTTCTCAATATCCTGTCACCGAGCTATAGCCTGATCCCTGTCCATCAAAGCTTTGTCCCTCTCCATCTGATAGGCATCCCTCTCGGCCATCAACACTCTCATCTGCTTCTCCAAGGATGCAACCTAGGCTCACAATATATCTGTGTCTGGATCCTCTGCCTCTGTCTCATCCTGTCTGGCCCTATCTCTCCCATCCTCCTCATCATCCAACTCCTCCAAGATCTGATCTTGGATCTCTATCTCATGATTGTCATCCTCATCATCATCCTCCTAGTATGCACCTAACAACCCCAGAGCATCAACCTCTGCCTCCTCTTTGTCTGCCTCCTCGGAACCTACCTCCTCCTCTGCTGGGATATTTGGGATATTTGGGATATCTGGGATGGCTACCTCTGTCAGCTGTGCCTCCTCTCCACCTCTCGCCACATCCTCGTCTCCCCCTCCCCAAACATCTAGCATGGCTACGTCCTCCTCTCCTCCCCCCTCCTCACAGATCGGTGATAATGGTGCTCCTCGTCCCCGCCGACCACACCTGCCTCTCCTACCTCCATGCCATCCACCTCGGCCATCATCCCCTCCATCACCATGGACTCCTCTACCTCCTCAGCCTCTCCCTTTGCCTTGCCTGCCTCGTGGACCTATACCATGCCGCTCTACCGACGCTGGCTGCTCTGGATCTGTCAAGGGGATCGGCCTATGTGCTACCCACCACTGATCATACTCTGATGTGGTCCCTGGGTTTGCTGGTCCATCTCTCCATCCCCATGGAAGTGCCTATAGTGAATCAATATCTACCTCTGCAGTGGCCATTGGAATCTCTAGCCCCCATAGCGAGACCTCTTGCGAGGATCTCACAAACTCTGCTCTACCTCGAGGTACATCCTATACCTCTCCAAACTGCCTCAAGACCCGATTTGGCAACTACCGCTCTATGATGTGCACATGCGATACTGTCCGCCCAACCAAGTACTGTGCTTGCCTCCAAAATGGTAAGTGCTCGTCCTCATCTGACCACACCTCACAGCCCAGGTATGGTCTCCATGTAAACTGCTCCATGGTGTCTATGGCGAGTCTGAAGTAGCCTGTATCCCCAATATGATGCTGTGTGGTCACCCCTGCATAGCGAAAGGTGTATGGAGCTCCATGAGGTAGGTCAACTATAACAAGTGGCCAAAAGATTGCTATATGCTCCCACGCCCATATCATCAGGAGCGTGGTGCCACAACTCATCGACTATGCCTCTCAGTAGGCAATATCATGCAAATGGAAGTATAACATCCCGAGTACATAGGAACCCCAAGCATATACAACTCGCCGCTCGAGCATGCCTACTAACATCTCTCTCATATATACCTAGGGCCTAGGTGTCATTTCTCTCCTACTGGTCGCATTGACTTTCAATTTCGATCATCTTGTACCCATCCCTCCCATTTCCAAACTCAATTCTGTCAACTCCACTGCATTTCTGGCTATCCAATGTGCTAATCGGGAATATTTCCAAATTTTTCTGAATTTTTTGAAAATTTGTCAATTTTCCCGAGGGGGCATACCTTCACCTATTCTAATCTAGAGCACTACTAGGGCATGTTTTTATCGATTTTCTTTGACACAACGCCGAAATGACATTGTATCAAAGAGGGGCAAATGTAGACACCGAATTTTGGTTTAGGCCTACGACTTCCATATTCTTCGTAATTTGTATTCCCCATGGTCATGATTAAATAATGTTAATTATTTAATTATTCACTTTAGTTTTAATTCTTCTATTAATTAAATAATCTTAATTATTTAATTAATTCACACTTTTCTTTATTCTATCTGATTAATTAAATAAACACTTTTATTTAATTATGTTACTAATTAACATGATTCTTCTTGTTAAAATTAAATAAATTCTTATTTAATTTACTCTTTATCATATTTCAACTATAATTAAATAAATTCTTTATTTAATTATTGATTTAAATCCCTTCATCATTTAATTAAATAAATCTTATTTATTTAATTATTCTTCGAATATCGAGTCTTGAATTAAATGAATTATTTAATTCATTAATTCTATTTTAACGCATTCCTCTATATTTTAGATAATTAT
Organism: Sequoia sempervirens; assembly: GCA_007258455.2. Lineage (NCBI taxonomy): Eukaryota > Viridiplantae > Streptophyta > Pinopsida > Cupressales > Cupressaceae > Sequoia > Sequoia sempervirens. Next base: position 60,458,092 of record VDFB02179234.1, read on the forward strand.
GTGAGTTATCTAAGTATTCACTTTTACTCGACTCAACATCTATTTTAATCGCTCAATTAACTCTTGATTTGATGTCTGAGTGGTTGTCTCAAGTAATCTCTTTGTCAGATCATTCAATCGTCCAGTTCTAACTTATTTGCGTGTACATGTGGATTAATTAAATATTCTTATTTAATTAATTAAACCTCGTGCATGCATTCGAACAGAGAGTCGTTATAATCAATCTTCATCTTTGTCATGCAAAGATATTTCTTATGTTTTTGAATGCCGAATTGAAGATTAAATCATTTATTTAATCTCTAATTCTATATCTAATTTGTATCACTCATGTCACCTCTGACAGTTATCTGAATGCATGTCTAATATATTGATCTCAACCGTCCGTTGATTTTTCAATCTTGACCTATCGTTCAAATAATCAATTTTCTATAAATTGATTTGTCATTCTTCATTCCAATCTCTCTCGCGAATTCTTATGACTTTTGAGAGCACTTTGTCTTGAATCTTCGATATTTTTCTAATCATTATCTTAAGCTATACTTGCACAAATTACAAGAAATCTGAGGGAAATCATACTACACAAGAAAAATGGAGAAGGGAAATCAACATGAATCATGGAAATACGTTCGAAATTGGTGAGATTGTTCTAGTTTTTCTTACATTTTACTTTCCTATGTACTTTGTTGCTTAACGAATGAATTTGCATTTTAGATTTAGTATTGTATGCATGTTTGCTTCTAATGATCTTTGTTTTCTATTGTGCAATTTTCTATGGCGTTACAATGAAATCTCTAAGACTTTGGTTGCAGATATTCATCTTCGGGAAAATAGTGAGCAAGCATGGCATGATAAGGCAACGCAAGTGGAAGAAGGTTGAATTACTATTCAAGGAAAGAAAGCAAAACTCTCTAGGTCTTCTTTTCACATGACTCTTTGTTCCCACAAGAGTAGTTCTAAATGTAAATCTTGAAGGGTCTTGTATGGGAGCTAGTTTTTGGCTGGCTATAGGCTATCCTTTCTACAACTTTGTTTTTGGTTGTAAAGGGTTTCAGGTCCCTTCAAAACCTATTTTTTCCTGAATCAAAAACATGTATGATAAAATTTAAAAGGGATTTGGTCTGAGAAAAGGCAGGTAGTGGATGTGGGGTTAGGAACATTTAACAATGCTATCATGAACTTTAAACATTAAAAATTGAATTTTATACATTTTAAAGTGAAATTATTATATGAAAAATATAATTGCACATTTACATGATTAGGAATATTGTGCAAATTGTTATTGAAGTTATTTTCAGTAATAACTTGTATATATTGCACTAAACAATGTGATTCACACACACACACACATATTCTTGCAAATCATATATATGTCTATATATATAAATATATATTTATATATATAGCATATATATATGATTTACAATAATATTTGTGTGTGTGCAGTCATTGTTTTATGAACATATTCTTTTTCATTTGATTATATTTGACCATGGTAATTCATTATGAATGAAAACTATATTACTATGTTCACATGGATTATTATCATAATTCTATCCAATTATGTGCATCTACAAATATTAAGTTGTTCTACTTGTTTACTTATTTGTTATTGTACATGCATTATTATTAAGGTTCTTTGATGTTTTTTGTTACTACCTCGATTGTAATTTTTTTATGTAGGCATGTGAGAGCATTGAGAGTTGATGTGACAATATCAATGACGAACAATTCAATGAATGTGAAACTTGTTAACACACTACACAATGTGAGATATTTTGTTCATGTATGGTTGTTACTTAGATTTGTACAATGCAATATTTTGTCCATTAACCAATATGTCATAATTGTTTGTTTTTAAGTATTATTATGATATTGTCGATGTATGTTTGTTACTTGTTCAATTATATAATTTTATTTTGGTAGGAATGTAAAGATTTCTAAAGCACCTTGAATTGTAACTAGACATTTTAGGTAAATTCATTGAAGACTTTACTTTGGCAATGACACATTAGACATAATGTGTTGTTATTGTTATTTCATTTTATGTTTTCATGTATATATATATATGATACAATTACTGAGACTAGATGTTTTACATGTGTATTTTTTTCTAGGTATATTTGATTGCATATATGTATGTTTAGTTATCCAAAATATTATCTTGTTTCAGTTGTTTGTGTATATGTATATGCTTTTCAATTAGAACTTGTATATATTGTGTTATACTATGTCATTCACAAATGTGTGTGTGTGTGAATAACATTGTATTGCACACATAGATGTATGTAGGAATGAGGTCACCCTAATGGCCCAAAATAAAACATTGGTTCTTGAAATGGGGGAAAAGTAGATACTCTAGGATTTTACTTAGGGTTTAGGCACCTTTCCTTATTTCATTTAGAATGTGGTTGTGGTAGCCGGGGTTTGATGGATTTAGACAAGGTATAAGACTGAATTACAACCTAAAAGGTGAGTCAACTTTCCCTTGACCAAATCTAGAATAAAATTGTAAATGAAATGATATGGAATGACTAGGCTAATGGTGGAAATTATTGTTCTGATGCAAATACAAGAAACACATAAAGTCACAGACAAATTTTGACTACATAAATGAATTGAGCAGGACATTGTACACCTAGCATATGAATTTGAAGCTAATTTCGTAGGACTATCTCACCCATGGAAACTATGTCCCTATACAGGAATCCTAGATCTTATTTCATGGTCCTAGAAATTCTCTAAACATCCCTAGACTCTTGAGACCATAGGGAATAAATTTTGTTTACAAAGTTTCCCCATACAAGGCCCTAAATTACCTACAATCGACAAAAAGGATAGAAAACAACACATCATGGGACACTAGAACCCAATTAGGATACTAGCACCTAGCAATGCTGGTGTCTTATAAGGGTGCTTGTGTCCATTTAGGGTGCCTAAGTCCATTTTGAGCACTTGTGTCCCTGACACACTTTTCAAGTGTTGGTGTCCCTGCAGGGGCACTAGCGTCTTAGGAAATGACTTCCCCAAACTAGGGAAGGACCTCTAGGAACCCCAAGAAAGTATACAATACCTTATGAACTTAGAAATGACAAAACATGACTCGAGTTCAAATAAAGAGATTAATTTCCCTAATTATTGAACATGGCCAACAAGTGAAAAAGAAGGTAAGGAGGAGGGTAATCACCTCCCTAACACCCCTAACATCTACCCTAAGAAATAAAACACCTAAATTAAGAGATCTACAACACATTTTGGTTTTTACAAGGCCTAACAAGAGGCTTCAAGAGATCCCTAAATGACATGAGTCTTAAGGAATGGGCTCCTAGAAGTAGGATGACTATGCGACTTATCCACAACACCGTCCAAGACTACTCCAAGACACTTAAATCAATTTTAAACCCAAATGAAATATTCCTACATTCATTTTAAGCCCAAATGAAATGTTCT
>VDFB02179234.1:60461638-60475711 GCA_007258455.2 Sequoia sempervirens
CTCTCTATATCTCCTTATATCTCTATCTTTCCATCTCTCTCTCTCTCTCTCTCTCTCTCTCTCTCTATATATATATATATATATGTATATATCTCCCTATCTCTCTATATATTTATTTCTCCCTCTATCTCTCTCTATATCTCTATCTATTTTTATCCCTTTTCCTCTCTCATTCTATATTCATCTCTACCTCACCTATAGGGAGAGATACAAAGGTGAAGCATTGGACCTTCCAAAAGATCCACCAATCTCAACACTACTCCCAACTATTTTTGAGCATTTAAGTACATATTGTATGCTAGATTAGGAGGCATGTGTCAAAGCTCATATTTATTGATGCAAAATAGGTCCAAAGTCACAAATTTGGTGTAGAGTTAGTTATAGTTTTGTGCAAAATTTCAAATGCCACATAGAGCAAAGATATTCCAATTTTTTATATCATGTCATCAAATTTGGCACTTCATCAAGATTTGTATCTTCATCAACATTAACAAAAGCAAAGGTATGTACTTGAATCCCTTGCATTTAAATTTTTCTATATATATAAATATTTTTAATATTTTCCCTCAAATCCATAATATATATTAGTGTGTATTTATTTATTGCAATAAAGAATTAACCTAAGTAACACATTAAGAATTCTAAGGATTTGTGCTTGGAAAAAATGCATAACAAATTTTTTTGATGGATGTCGTGTTGTATAGTTTAGAAAATCTCAAAATATGAATAGGATTTTAAGGCCATATATTATGGTAGCTTACAATGCAAAAGAAGGAAGTAAATCTATTATCAATTTTAATCTACAATTTAATACCATATGAAAAACCACATGTAGTATTATCTAAAATTAATTCTTGACATATTAATTTTATAAAATACATTTACCATTCAGTAAAATTCTCCCAAGAAAGAAACCCTAAGTGAACATTAATTAAACCCTAATTGTAGATTCATAACTCTAATCATAACCCTAACCAAACACTAATACTAATCAAACCCTAACTCTAGTCTTAAAGTTATCATATAATCTAATTATCTCTCTTATCTAAATTTGGGTTGAATTATTTTTCCTTTATTTTAATTGCATATATATTTTGTTTATTAGATCTTATTTTATGAATATATGAAAATATAATTTTACTTCTACATTCATTCTATGCCCACTTTTTTCATGATATTTTAACATTCATTTTCTGGACTATTAGATCAATCTCACACATATAAATATGAAACCTCAAAATTTTAAAATTGAATTCTACCCAAAACATAAACACACAATTGAACAAATTCTCAAAAGAAGAATGAAAACATCATTAACATTTCATTCAAAATTCACTCAAATCCACATAAGGAGAGAAAATATATTAGAATTATACATTTATTCATGCTTATAAGTCATATCTGCATACAATTTAAGATAATTTGCATATATTCATCCAAAACTCAAAATAGGCTATCTATTCTATTCCGTCCACTTGGGGTTTTAACAGCCAATGGCACCACAGATATCACTTCCTCATCAGAGGATAGATATATTTCTATCCATATATTCAACTCAAAACCTAGCTAGAGCTTTCATCAGTTCTCTCCCTACAAATGAGCCTTGAACTCCCTTTTATATGACAAGGGAGCAACAAGCTTCGGGCTCAAATGTAATTTCACCAAAAATTTTCATTTGAAAAAAATCTCCATTGCATTTGACTTTCATTACAAACCTTCCCACACGTTGAATCTGCAAAACATATATAGTGCATGAACTGGGGAAATGTAAAAGAATAGGGAACACAAATTGTCATCAAAATCCCCTTATCGCTAGGCCACGCAAAAAAACCAGGCAACCAAATTGCCATGAAGGCACACCACAACAACTTCTTATTTACCCGCCACCCTGCCCTTACCAACACTCAGACCCTGGTATACACGCACGCTTCTAGTTGTTGCCCAATACGGTAGACCCTCAGCCTCCTCTTCTTTCTTGTCCTTGCCCAATACAAATCTAGTTCATTTGCTTGGGGTTTTATCAATCAATGTGCCTACAGATATCATTTCCTCATCAGAGGGCAGGCCATGATTGAAGCGACTTAAATACTGACAGTAGTCTGAGTCGGTCTCGGTTACGTCATCAAAAGTGTTGCTCGTAAGGTCAATGGGCGAGTGTTGGCATCCAGAGCACACCGACTGCTTGCCTTTGTCATCTACCAGTTGAGCAGCAATGTCCTAGAATTGCAACCTTCTACTGCATCTGGTGGGCACAAGCCTAGGCTTGTCAACCAAAGCACCTTCCTGAATAGCAGGACCGAGCTTTTGTGAGCTCAAATGAATAGACCTCCTTACTAACTTACTCATTTTCTCTTCTCAGACAAGCACTCAAACTTGATTAGACTTAGCCCACAAAGTGCTCTAACTGCTACAAGAATGACACTATTAGAAGTTAAATCCTCTTGTATTTATTGTGCGAGGTAATGACAACCTTCATCAATGCTTAGTAAAAATGCATGTGCAAACATGGCAATTTGGCGGCATATGTACTGTCACCATTTAACTAGAGCTGCATGAGAATCCAAAGATCACCCTTCATGATTACCAACAACATCTTCACACAGATTGAGATCGACGTGACTACAAAATAAAGGAATAATTTATTAATGCTTCACCAGTTGTACAATAAAATGACCACCATGTGCCGTTTTCCAACTTCGAATACTGCCCGATGATCTCTTGAAGAGTTGGCAGATCAAACAGTTTATCTCGGGCTAACTCGATTTGACATCCAACGAAGCATCGTTCACCTTCCTCATGACCAATAACATTAATCCATATAGGACACACATCTTCCTTTTGCTGACCTCGTGCCAAATAATAGGGCGACACCTTAGGTCTGCGAGTTGGAAGGGTACGATCAAGATCTTCTCCCATATCTTCGAATCTAAAAAACCTACACATTGCATGGTTAGTATTTAATGAAAGGATTTGGCTAAGTCGTCGGTGACATGACCACTAGGGTTAATGGGTTAGGCTTACATCACCAGATTAAAATTAAAACCCAACTTTGATTTTAATACTTTATTTCCTCCACAAGGTTTTATTTCCTAAGTCTCGGTTGGCCCCGTTAAATTCGTATCCCAACCCTAACAAAGAACAAATGATTAAGCTAAGGATTGTATTTATTGTTATAACTTTATTTCTAGAGAATTCTTAATTACCAATTCTTATTTGTGCATTTGTATATGAATCCAATTGAATGCCTTTCCATATCATTATGGAAAATTTTATTATTGCAACCCTAACTCTAACACTAATTAAACCTTGACCCTAACCTGATTGAACTCGTATTATAACCCTAACTCTAACACAAAATTGAACTGTAATCGTAACCCTAGGTATTGTTGAAACCTAACCCTAATTGTATCAAAACCCTAGAGAACTCTAATTGAACCCTAACCCTAAAATAGACAACAACCCTTACCTTAATTGAACCCTAACGCCAAACCTAGCCCTAATTTAAGACTAGCCTTAACCTTGACCTTAATTAAACCCTTATTGAATTATAACCCTAATTGATCCCTAACCCAAATTGAATACTAATTGAACCTTAACCTTATTTTTCAGTTTAAAAGATGTGCCAATAATGTTGCAATCACTAATGATTAATTTTTTCTTGATGGCTAAAATAGATTGGTAAGTAAATTTATCATTGATTTTTTCTTGATAAGTAAATCAATATTTCATAAATTTATCTATAATTCTTATTAATTTTTTCTTAATTATATTAAATTATATTTTATTAAATTTTAAAAAAATTTAAGTTGCTTATAAATAATTTTATGCGTTTTTTATAATTAACTTTCAATATTGTGTATAAAAGGTTTATGTTATGAATGTTATAATATAAAAAAAAATAAAAAATTCAGTGTTTATTTGTTAGTTTGATGTGAGAATAATGTTGCATAGTAATGATTAAATTTTTCTTGATTGGTTAAGTGATATTGTGAAATTATTCTATGTTAATTTAATGTTATGAATGCTATATAATATAAAGAAAAATATTTCTAATATATTTTTAATGCATCTTTATATTTTATAAACAAACATCTAAAATAAAAATGTGATTGTAAAAAAATACAACTTAATGAGTGAACATACATTTAAAGTTAAAAGTGAAATTATAAAACAAATTGTAAATTTATTTTATTTTTCTTCTATAAATATAATTTTTTTATTTGTCATCTGCTTAGTAATGCCCACTTCTCCTTTTAATGAATGTTTTATTTTGCAAGGATTGATTTAGTGTTGTCGTTGATCTATTTCCTATAGATATCAATGGTGCCCGCCATCCTGTGATCGAGAATAGAAGCATCATGAAACCATGGGCGGGCGCCACGTGTCCTATCCGGGGGATTAAATTTGAGCTATTGCTGACCAACTACCATTTGATCTGAACCATTCCTGCCATCCCACAATGGTGCTTAGGTTGATTGTGAAATCACGAGCGGGCACCACATGTCTCATCCGATGAAGCCTAAAGAGTAAAGGAAACACTGGCTAGCTTTAAATGTATTAAGGGGTGGATTACTAAAGTGTACTCAAGATGCACATGTTCTAAATCGACGGACGTGTTATAATCTCACTGGAAAAGTTGCTCGAAAGTTAACGACATGGCTGGCGACTGTGTTAAAGGAACGAGATCAATGATGCCTGCTATCCCGCGATCAGGGATTATAGGGATCACGATATCACGGGCGGGTGCCATGTGCCCTTCCTAAAGGATGAAATCTGTGTGACCATTGATGAGCTATCTCTTCAAGATTGATGGTGCCCGCCATCCTGTGATTAGGAATTTTGGGATCGTGATGTCGCGAGTGCCTGCCATGTGTCTCATCCAATGAAGCCTAAGGAGTGAAGAAAGTGTTTTCCAATTTTAAATGTATTACGAGGCGGATTACTAATGCGCTTGTAAGATGTACATGTTTTATTTCAACGCAGATGTTATGATTTTAAGGGAAAAGTTGCTCGATAGTTAAAGGAAAGGATGACGACCATTTTTGAAGGAGCAATATTTATGGTAAAAAGATTGACGGTACCCGCCATCCCACGATGGTAAATCAAAGGATTGCCATATCGCAGGCAACCGCCATGTGGAATTCCTTCGCGGCGTATGACATAGTGGGCCCCTTTATTGTCGTCTTGGCGATTATGTCAGCCTGTTTTGAAGATAGTCATCGATGATTTGACCAAACCGAAGGATCAATGACTCAAACTTAAATATGTATCAAATTATGGTTGGAGCCTTTCATGTAGCTCGCGAGTGGGCTTTAATAGCGGATGAGACATCTACTGGTAGGATTTGATCGACATAAAATCAATTTACTCGTCTCATTTGTATCACAAAGCATCCAAGTATTTCATGAAAATAGTTTCAGAGCCAAAGGTGAAATTGCGAGCAGCTACAGCCAAAAATTAGAGTTTGTGCGAAAAAATCCATGAGTTAATTTTCTCTATTTCCCAGTCATTCTACACCTAAATTTGGGAAGGGGGGGTCTGCTATGCTTGTCACTAAGTTCATTAAAATCTTTTGTTAGGGCTATTATTTAATCATAAATTATGAGGAATTGAGGTATTTTTACTCTATAATTTGCTATCTTTGCTTAGTCATAGCCACTTGAAGTGTAACATTGTAGTGAGGCCCTAGTTTGTCTAAAATGGTGCCAACCAAGTAGCACTCCGGCCACATTGAGTATTTGAAAAGAAACTTGTACGATGATTTTCTAGATCAATTTCCATTATCAACAAATGAGAGAAGGAAATGTTTGGTGTTGATGCAAGAGAAAATCTTAGGGGAGGGGTTAGTGTGTAATAATTCCAACATTGTTGATGCTAGGGTTCCACTCACAGGCTTAGAAATGTTCAAATTATAGTTTGGACAGAGGAATTTTCCTCATCCTTTTTCAAATGGATGGATGTACGACATGGGAAAGCTAATTGTTCCAAATGTGTTCCCTAATGTGGACTTACTTAGAGCAGTGGCCAAAATATATGACCCTATCACATGGGTAATCAAAGATAATGATGGAGGGGTTCTATTAGAAATTAACAGAGATGTTATCCAATAGACTTTTGATTTGAGTGAGCTAAGTGATGACTTGGTTCCTATTAATCTTGAAGAAATGTAGCAGGAGTATACAAAATTGAAATCTCTTTTTAGGGTTAAGTTGCTTCCACCTCATCTGGTTAAGGCAGGGGGTTCACAATTTCACATTAGCCCTAGTGACCAAGAACCCTTCAGATTGAATTGTTTTAGAAAGCCTTTCCTTGCTACTTTCTATTCACTATGTCATATTTTGGGTTTCATCCTTGGTGCAACAATGTCAATTGCATACATGTTCATGGGGGTGAAAATACAACACCCTAACTTCTCTGTAACATATGACTTTGCTTCTTTTTTGGTGGAGAGGATAGATGAAGGACTATCGAAGCTACATAATGGTGATACTGGTACTCAATTCTTTTGGTATTCCATGTTGATGCATATGTTCTTGTTTAGGAATGTTGATTTCTTTGCTAAGAAGATGAACTTAAGACAATCAGTTAATGGAGAAAGATTGTCAGTACAGATATGGGCTGCATATTTGTCCTGTAATAAGGAAAGTACCAGTTATGTGCAATTTGATAATTTTTTTGTTGCAATATTGAGGGCTAGATTGATGGTAAATGTAGCTAGGATCCCTGAGGAAGTGCATGATTTCCTTAGACCGAAGGAGAGGAAACCATAATTGAGGGTTTTACATAATTGGGGTGACACTATCCCATATCCAGTCAGCACTGTCCTGAGAATATATGGATTTCAAGGAACCCCTCACATACTGCCATACAATATGCCACCAAGACTAGGGATTGCAGAAGTTATGTGGCAGATGGGGTGTATTCATGAAGATAACCTAACTAGAAAGGGGAAGGCAACATTATTCCCTGATTATACAGTAGTTTCTGACTTTACATTTTCAAAGGGAGGCTAGACATATTTTGAAAAATTCTTTGTTGATTACCATTTGAGATTTGATCCAAGGTGACAACATGATCCTAAAGATTTCTTTGCTCTTTTCAGACAAATAATAAGAGGTGGCAAATTTTCATATGAGTTCAATTTCTCTAAGGACCTGATCAGGAATGAATTTGATTTAAATAGACAGGAATTGAACAAGGAAAATTTGATAGCTTATAGTAAGCTACTGGATATTGTGCATGAAATGGATTGGATGTATGATCCATTAATGGAATTCACTCCATACCACAAGAGAATTGATTTTTTAATGAATAATTTCAAGGAGATAATGGAAACCTTGACAACCAAAAAGATAAATTTAAGGCTAAGTCTAGATATGCAAGGACAAAGTGATATGCCAATTGAAACAAGGCCAGTATGTCAACCTACAGAAATGCAGCCCATCTATAGGAGGAAAAGGGATACTGATAGTGATGAGGAAGAAGTAGATAGAAAAGGGAAGAAAATAATGAAGGTGCCTTCACGACCAGGCCCAAAATTCAAAGTACCTGGGGCTGTCAAAATTATTGAATTAAAATCTTCACCAAAGCATAGTCCCCCATCACCACCACTTGAGCCAAGCCCTAAGAGGCAAAGAACTGATCACCTTGATGAGGATCTCATAGATGAAATTATTGTTACTAATCAAGATATGTAGGTTGGTATGTCGTCCCCTCCTAGGTCAGCTGAATTGGTTCTATTTGATTTGGATATGAAGGGTAAGAGTGTGCAGGATGCAAGAATGGAGGCTTGCAAGGAGTTCTTAGATGACAATGTACTTGTAAAGACTTTTGTATTCTTGCAATTGGCATGGAGGATGAAATTTGAGGAATATCAAAATAAATGCAAGGAGAGAAGAGAACTAAGGCCTGACAGGTCAGATTAGAAGAATGATGAAGAAGTAAAAGTTGAACTAATGGAAGAGTTCAAAAATATCACTCCTAAAGAAGGAAGACAACTAGTGAATCAGGCTGGTGTTTTAAATTTGTCTGAATGGGACATTGTAGATGTAGTGGCTTTCAATGCCATTATAAAGTCCAAGAATCATTTTCACGATTCTAAAGAAGAAGTTAAGGTAGTATTAGAAAACTTTGCCTTTAGTGAAGAATATGAGACCTTAGAAATTTGGGCATTGGCTCCACAAGGAAGAAAGCAAGACATTGTTGATATTAATCCAAATTTCAAAGGAGGATTAATAATAAAGAGGGCTTCAGAGACTACAACAACCGAAGCCACTAGTTTAATTGTGAATGTGACCAAGTTGGCCCAAAAGACTACTAAAAGGGAGGAGGTTGAAAGAAAGAGCCTAATAGAGAAGTATAACATTTTAATTGAAGAATATGGTAAAATGCAACAGAGGAATGTTGAGCTGCAAATTGAAGTAGAAAGGTTCAAGTATAGACATACTGGGGAAACATCCAATGCTCCAGGAACCAACACATCACATCTCATAGCAGGGTCAATGCCTCCTGCTTCTCCAAATGTTTCTACACTAGGGTCTCCCATACAAAATCTTGCTCTTATCCCTCCTCTAGAACAAGTTGATGAAGAAATAGAGTGCTCTGTTGATCCAACAAAGTGGAAGCTCGTGCAGAAAATTGATCAATTACAGACATCACTAAGGGTAAAAGAGGAGGGTTTTCTTTCAAAAGAAATTGTTACTATTGTTTTGGAGCATTTAAATGAAAAGGTGGATAATAAACTTCCCTCTATACATTCTTTGAATTCTTTTCTATTTGAAGCAAAAAAGAATATTGATAGGGATCAGGGGATAGTGATTCCAATAATTCAAAATAGGATCCCTAGGGAAAATGATCTAGATGTTATGAATAAAGCCTCAAGGTTTGATGTAAATAACATGCCCTAATCATTGAAGCCTACTTATATATTAGTTAAATCATTGCAAGGTTTCCAAACCTTACCAAATGATCTAAGTAGGAAGATTAGGGAATTGGTAAAGAACTTCAATGATTGGGGTAACACACTGTTACCTGATATAACTGATGAGCAGGGGGAAATCAGAACACTCCAACAATGGCAGGATCAAGCAAGTAAATTCATCAATAATCAAATTAAAATCATTTGTGATGACTCAGATTATGATTTGTTGGTAAATTGTATGGATAAGATTATTGGTACCGGCTCATTTTTGGAATCTTTTGAAAGAGATGTTAATCAGATAACGGTAAAGTATATGCCTTATAGTACAAAGGTAAATGAGGTGATTAATTTTGACTAGCCAACTGACGAAGAATACCAGAGGTGGGTGGCTAAGTATTTGAATGATGATGAGTAAAAAGAGTGGGCTACCGATAGGTGGCAAATCAGATGCTACAGTTACAATGTTTCCAATTTTGTATGGATGACTTTCTTGGTGTGGGTTTCACGCGATTTTTTGTTATTGCATCAACCTTCCTCCGCCAACATGATGAATGAGAATATGCTCCAGGATGATTGTTGTTGTAACGATTTTTGAACAAGAATATTTTTCAAGGTGGTGGCTGTTGTAACAAATTTTGGAATATCACCAGGTGCTCCAATTGACTGGTGATAGGTGTACTTTTCTGGCCCGATGCTTGATTTATCCTTCCTTTCTATAAGAAGGATTTCAAGGCCAGAAGTACGGGTTAGCAAGTTAGATAATTTTTGTCGAGTCTAGGTGAAGTTGCAGAGCAAATTGTAAAGTCCGATGGTTTTAGAGAAATGAAATTTAGGTTTTGAGTCATTATGTAACAAGTTTTGAGTTCATAGAGATTTAATGTTGTATAACAGTACTAACATTTGAGTTGAAATGAAAATTCGAGCTCATGTCTCTCCATTGTACATGCATATCTGAACTTTGAATGAAATAACTAAGGGTTGTTTTATCCATCTCACTGTTGTGGTGTGTATGATTCTATTTTAGCTTTAATTCAAGGAATTAATCAAAATGCTTGAATGGGATTATAGGTAGATATGTGTTGTATAAGGATTTGATAAGTAGTCCTGGGTTAGAATGCATACTGATAAAATTTTAATGCAATATTGGCAGGGATCTTATATGTGATGTATTAAATTTGTTATAAACCTCTAGATGCTTATGAATTTGACTCCTGCAATGGATATATGGCACTAATCTAAGTTGTAATTATTCGTGTAGTTTAGTATTTGTTTGTCTTTGCCTAGAGCTTGCTACAAATTGCAAATCATTGACTATCTTATACAATGTATTATGTTTAGTTATCTCACGCTCTAAATAGTTGATATTATCTATGAACAACCAATTCTAGTTGATATTATCTTATCATGTTGAGCTATTAAGTGAGATCATCTGCTATTGTTAATGTTGTTTATAATAATGGTGTAGAGGTTGTAAACACATTAAGGGATCACCCTTCAGGGTCTTGCAGAGCCCAAAGTGTAGGAGGCTTTTAAAGTTCTCGTCATTTGGTCCAGGTCCTTCGAGCTGCCTTCGATTGGAATTGGCAATTTCATACGTAGATTAGAAGACAAACCTAGTTACATTGTAAAAAGAACCAACATACATTTCAACCAATGAACAACCACCTCTACAACTGAATTTTTAGTCTTTTATGATCACATGAAACATAAAACACACTAATTTCAAGGTTGTTAACATCACTATTGAAATGTTTTAATTTTTTGACCTTTCAAACATTAAAAAGTACATCATTAAATTAATTATGTAATGGCATAAAAATTAAAATATCATGAATTAATTATGTAACCACATAAGTCAAATATAATTCTATCAAGAAATTAATATCAAATAGATAATATAATTGCATAACTTATACATTTCAATGTCATTGATCTTTTTCTTCATCCAACTCTTTGTCTGTATCATCCGATCCAGATTCGACATTGTAAGGATTGGTCATATCATCATCATCGTCATCAATATCAATTTTGATAATGTCATCATCCACGTGGATATCATCTTCATGAGCATTAACTCCTACATCATCATGATCTAGTTCCTCCTCTTTGACATCTTCATTAGGGACATCATCAACTAACCATTGATCTTGATCATCATCTACATCATCTTCTAGTTCTTTGGTATCTTCTTCTTCCACCACATTATAATTTACCGTCCTTCCTCTTGGATCATGTCTAACAACAAATGACCAACCCGGTTTACCTGGAACCTCTGAGTAAAATACCTGCTCACATTGGCTTGGAAGAACATAGGGCTCATTTATAGCTCGCTCGATCAACCTTGTATTAACCATGATAAATCCATTATCATGTTCAATAACAGTTCTCTCAGGATCATTTTCATTCAATCGTAGCCTGTACCATAGGATGATGAACAAAATTAATTTGAAGGACTTAAAGTTACACTCAAGTATATCATCCAAAATCCCATAGTATCGATTTTCTGAGACTTCTGGATGTATGTTGCTTCTAGATGAAACATTAGTTACCTAAAAGACTGTAATTATACCAAAATCACAAGTTTTCTTCATGTCACCCAACATTTTGATTCAAAATTTATGACCATTGCACCACATAGCCTTGTGGTGTTTCACCTGCAATATGTCAAACATATAAAAATTATTGCAATATCATCAGTTGATAAACATATTTATTCTTGGCCGAATGTATGCAAAGAAAACAATCTCAAGATACATATACATCAATATAGTTGAAAATAATTAAATAATATGGGTGATTAATATATTTATACGTACCTATTTATCTCTTAAACCATATGCTAAATCAATTTCTCTTTGTGTAATATTGCAATCTCCATTACGATGAGCTTCTTTAACCAATGAAGCCACACCTTCCCATATTAATGCGCGACCAAATTGTTGACATCGTTCAATCCATACCATCATCCAATCAAGATTGTTGGTGACGTACAAATGTAGTGCATCCCACTCTCGACCAACTGTACCAAAAAAATTGAAATTCACAAACGACGTATAATTAGTTAAATACCACAATATACGACCTTAATATATAATTGATGTATATTGAAGATTAAAAATTAAATAAGTACAATATACATAAAAACCATATGTAAAATGTATTCCAATTAATCTCCATGACCATCTTATAATTACCTCTCACTTTCCTCAATCTATCTTTCCCCAACAGGTACTCCCCTTCGAATTTGTTAATGGAGTTGGGATCCCAAATGCGATCTACATGGATCTTTGCTTCAAACTTAGAAATATATTCACTAATTTACACCATGGTCTGGTATACCATATATCCCTCCACCATAGAACCCTCAGGATGTGCTCTTTGTCTAACAAAAGCCTTCAAAAATTTCAAGTGCCTCTCAACCATCCACATTGACCTTGTGTGTACAAGTCCACACAGTTCAATCTCCTCAACTTGGTGTATAAGGTAGTGTTCTTGTGAATTGAAAAATGTTGAAGGTAGACACTTTTGCATTTCACACATTAGACGAAGAATTTTTCTCTTCCAATAATTTATAACTTCTTTATGGATTTCTTTAGATGATAGCCATCTACAAGTGATTCAAGGTGCAAATATATTAACGAGATTTAACAAAAATATACAATATATTACATAACAAGTAAAACAAATGGCAATTATAAGATGTATACAGCGAATTGAACAAATCTCGCTACTTACCTCATGTATTTTCGAAGATCATATATAACTTTCTTTACATTGTTGTCAAAGTTGTCTGGGAGAGATAGAGGTAGAACGTACTAAGACAATTATAAAATGATCTTTTCATTATTTTTCTAAAAGTAGTAAAAATAATACACTGAAAAGTACATGCATTATACAAATGTATATAATATACCAGAATAATTAACTTAATGAAGGTATGCCAATCATGCATTTTCATCCTTGACCCAAATTCACCTTTCTTTGTTATTATATTGTTTATGTTCGTAGCAAATCCTATGGGAAATCGAATTTTTTGTATGACTTCTTTTATAGCATTGCTTTGTTGCTCTATTAATAACCAAAGAATGGCACTTATATTAATTTGGTCTCCATCGCTATTTAATTGAATGACATTTTTCATTGCACGATTGGCTTCCTAAATGTCAGTATAAATTTTGATAATTTTTTCTTTGTCATGTCTTCCATCCAATATTTTCCATAATGTTTATGTTATATTCTTTCTGATATGCATTGTATCAAACAAATGCACAATTTGTAGCTGCTCATAGTAAGGCAACCTACTAAATTATCTGGGATAACTTTTTAGTCCCTGTGGAAGTCGACCATTAATTCCTTGATGACCTTCATGAAGCATATAACTTAAACAAATTAACAACGACAATCATTGTCAATTACAACATGAGTAAACACAACACAATATAAAAATATAAATTCAAAACATATCATATATGAAAGATAAACAATTTGATCCGATGTATAACCTTGATGATTAATTCTATTATATTCCAACTTCCATAGGCGAGGTGACATTCTTCGTGGTTTTGATGTAGTCTCCTCTTTCCCATTGAAAAGATATTTTTCAGTAGTTCGATACTTATGATTTCTATGGAGGAAGTGCCTATACTCATCAAACACCTGCTTTCCTAAACTTGTTGAACGAAGAGATTTCATCTTTGGACCACAAACTAGACATGCAAATTTTCCCTTTGTTTGAAGACCTACATGATATATAATTGGATTAAATATGTCAATTTTTTTCATTATATATAATGAATAGATTATTTTAAAAACATGCATGATATCTACTTCATCAAATTAAATATTGTTAAAGTGTAGTCTAACGTTATAACATACCACCAAAAATGTGTTAGCCCTGGGCATCATGAATTGTCCATACAAGCATTGCATGGAATTGAAATTGTCTTTGTCCTATTGGTCTAGAGACGTCATACATAGTGATGCCATTCTATAACTTTAGTAACTCGTCGATAAGAGGCTCGATATATACATTCATATCTTTAACTTGGTACTTACCTAGTTGAATCAACATAAACATTACATAATTATTATAACCATTTTACTACAATATATATAAATTAATATACATGACTATTGAATGAAAAAAATATAAG